>BQNB010008817.1:65541-88670 GCA_026074375.1 Tanacetum coccineum
AGGTGCCACATTTGGCTAGGGAAAAGAGGTGAACGAAATATTTAGTAGTATGACACGAGAAAAACGATAACTTGAGTTTACACGAAAAGATTTCGAGTTTCCGGGGCTCCGTTTGGTCAAAAACGTGAAAAACGTAATTTAAGAGGTAAAACCCTAAAATAAACATCGGGAGGGTTTAAAATCACGAAACACTTAGGAAAGTTAAAATAACTCATATAATGCCTAAATTAATTAATAATCGATGCCGGAACGCGTCCGATGACATTATTCAGTTTTACGCGGTTTATCTTCCCGGTAAACTGCCAGATTTGAATGAAACGTATAATATTCAAATTAAAGGACCAGAATGGGTCGGAATACTAACTGGGAATTTACGGGGTGTGACACTCCTCCTCCTCCTCCTCCTCCTTATCAGAGGGATAGTCAACGAGATCCATCTCAGGATCCTCCTCTAGGCCATTCTCGATGGGCTCAGAGTCAGCAATGTAACCAGGTAAAAGAGCAGTGGGTGATGCATCAGCATGTAATGGATGATCCTCTGCTGGTAAATCATCATCAGATTGTGCCAAATACTCCGGGTACACTGGAGCATGAACTGGTGAAAGTGGTGCCTGATCTGGACACTGTAGAACAGCCTCATGTGCCTTAGGGTCGGACTCGTAATAATCCATCAAATGAAAACCTCATGGTGGTAAATCATCGTCACTTGATAGGGAGGTGTATGTAACGGTGGCATGGGATGAAAACGAAGATGATGACATGATTGTTGTGACAACCAAAAGGTTTATATAGGTCTAATATATAAGACAAGTGTAGAAATATAAGCAAGATAAGGTAAGCATGTATATAAATCATGTAAGCACATAGTGTAAGCAAATAGTGTGTATGCTCGTGAAAAGTTTTATGAGATGCAATGTTTATGAAAACAGTTATAGTTTAGGTAAGACATGCAACCTAGTTCTCTATAACCTTGGCTCTAGATACCAATCTGTAACACCCCCAAAATATGTCGCAGCAAAATGGTAACCGGGGGCATTACTTCATAATACATAAGCACAAGATAGATAAAGAACGACCTCTACATGAGTCGTTTAAAAGATAACGCTTGATTTCAATTCAAAGTTTGTACAAAAGCACCATGCTTTAAGAGTTCACTAGTATGAAAACGTAAAGATTTTAATACATAACCAAATGTTCAAAAGTAATGGAGTAAATCTTTCGTGATGTGAGACAGCAAAATGTGACTCAAATATGATGCTCCCATAATACTAACCAAATAGCCTGCAGTTATTGACCTGAGAAAAACATGCTTTAAAACGTCAATATAAAGTTGGTGAATTCATAGGTTTATGTAAGTATAAATGTAGGACCGCAACAATTTAATGTGTGAAATAATGTAACACATACAAAATCACAAAATGTAATTACGATTACCCTAAGCTCATGACACTGAAGCTACAACTATGTATGTGTGCATATTTATGCACTAATGTACCCATGTAGATGTTCAACCCGCAACATCCAAAATCCGATATGGTATACGTCCGTTTGACGAGTAAGCATGACTTACCCAGACGGTGATGTCAATCCCAAATAAATATATTTATAACATACGCGCTTACTCCAAGTAATTAACAGTTAATGATAGTGGGTATAATGGGTCATCGCTACTTAGGCAACTCGTAACATGTTTAAAAGAGTACTTGCGTCCAAATGTAAAACAAGACATGTATCTCACTTTGAGATTTGTAAAATAGTGATAAGCAAGTTAAAGCGGGGCTATAAACTCATCTCAAGTGATGGAATTGATTGCTAGATAAATCAACTAGGAATGTCATCGATAAAGACCGGCATGCAACTTATTCAATTATAGGTCGATTTAGAATACGCATGAAAATATAGGACAATGCACTATATTTTATCTTGTTATATCACCACCTAATAGTTTTAGACTTAGCTTATAAATAAAAATAATGGTTTCGTTAAGTTTACCACTTTTATTATATTTACCACAAAAATATATATAGTGTAGTTAATTTATAAAATAATATTTATAAAGTTTTAAAACGCGTATAATAAATTTTATATAAGTAATGCTATATTATTTTATAAGGTTTTTATAGTCCAAACGGACTCGAAAACGTCCGAAAACCCGTTTTACTATTCACATCAGCTTCTATTACTTGTAAAAATAGTGCATGAACTTTTATAACACTTTCCGAAAACTAGTCCAACTTTGATTAAGTTTTACTCTTTCGTGTTACACTTTTGGGCTTCAAAACTCGCAATATTTTACCGAAAAATCATTCCGGACAACATTCTAGTTTTATACTTAAGCCGGTTCGGATCCAAAAATGGTTAAAAACACGAAATATAAATCTGTCAGCTTTTGCCGAAAAACTGTTTTTGTCAGTATTGTTTCAAATCTAGTTTTGACCATAACTTCTTCGTTTTACATCCGTTTTTCGCGTTCTCTATATGCACGAAATCGTATTGAGACGTACTAACACATTTTTATGGTTTTAACTTGTTGAAAAATCCGTAACCAACTGTTTTAAACCCTCTATCCCTAAGGGCGTTTTACACACTTTAAAACTATAATTTTTACCTTATTTTCACACAACAACATCCTTTAATCTAACTACTTCAACCTCTTCCACAATTAACAAATCTAAACTAACCTAATCCCATCCAACACTTTACAATATAATGAAATAACTTATAAAATCAAATAAGCTAGATTATAAGTGATAAACTTGACAACATGTTTAATAATCATAAGTATGAAGTGTTTTTTATTTCTTTGCAAATGTTTATAAAAGTCTACTAGTTGGTGATATAACTTAATAATCTTGGTGTTCATGTATATAAATACATTATGAAAGTATAGAAATATGTAAGAACATAATCAAAATGGATGAAAATCAAAAGAGTAAATGTAGTATGCTTACAAAGTAGATGATCAAAAAGAAACCCTAGGCTTTGATTTTAACCCTAAAACCTTATAAAAACCCCAAATCTTGATTATGGGAACCTTAACTTGATCTTGAAAAACCCTTACTTAAAATAGAACCCTAACTTGGAAACCAACTTAGAACACCTTAGATAATACCCTTGATCACAATTGTATGCTTGTAATATCAATAAAATGGTAACTATGAATTTCTTTGTGGCTTATATGTGTGCCAAAGCTTATAGGGAGAGAAACAAGAGAGTTCTTGATTTTTTTTGTAAGTTTTATGTGAAGTGATAATGTCTAGTTGCTTGTTCCTTCTATACACAAAATATCAAGGAAACCAAATCTTACACAAAACCATAAATTAAGGGAATGGGTGCGGTTTGGTGTTGATTGGCATGGGAGAGAGATGGTTTGGTCATGGTGTGTAAGAAAAGTGGCTAGGATGTGTAAGAAAGGTAGGTAATTTAGCACATGGTAATTTTCTAAACAAAATTTGATATCTGTTTTGTGTGTATGTATATATATATATTGTTAGCCCCAATTTATTGAGTCGAACAAGGAAGTTCGGTCACTCTACGATGGAGCTTCGGTCTTTAATTAGTTAATGTTGTAATAGGATAATATCGGGAATCGGGCTCGATAGATAATCTAATATTGTATATGTTTTGGGTTTAATCCCAAGCAAAACCCGAGCCCGGGTCCTAGTTAAATATCCCGCGCGTCACTTTTAAGTGTCGGGGTATATAAGGAACTTTTCCACTTGGAAAAGTTAGTTGTTCAAAATATCTAAGAAATATCTTTTCTTTTTCTCTCATCTCTCTCTCTTCTTTCTCTCTCTAGAACAACTCATCTCTCTTTCTCATTTCTAGTTCGATTTCGTGATCGATTGTATGTTATGAAGTGATAACGGGATCCTACAATTGGCATCAGAGCCTAAGTGGATTCGTGATTCATTTGTGTGGTTAAACAAGCTCAAATTTTTAGTTACTTTTTGTTCTTGGTTCAAAAAGTCAAACCCGGATCTTTATGCTTAAATGTGTGAATGTTTATGTTATTAAGCAAGATCGGGGCATAAGGTAGCTAATTGTGCAAGAGAAATCAAGTTAAAAGGTCAAAAAGGGTGATTTTTAGGCGATTTTTGGTGGAAAAAGTCGTATATTTCGTCGTTGCGTTTTGACTCTCTGGCAAAGTTCTTGTTGCGTTTTGATTTTTTTCTTGTTGCGTTTTGATTTTTTCTTGTTGCGTTTTGATTTTTTCTTGTTGCGTTTTGATTTTTTTTCTTGTTGCGTTTTGATTTTTTTTTTAATTTTTTTTTGTTGCGTTTTGATTTTATTGCGTTTTGATTTTTTTTATTTTTCTTGTTGCGTTTTGATCAATGGTTGCGTTTTGATCATTGGTTGCGTTTTGATCAATGGTTGCGTTTTGACATTGGTTGCGTTTTGATCATTGGCTGCGTTTTGATCATTGGTTGCGTTTTGATCTTGATTGCGTTTTGGTTCATTGCGTTTTGATTGCAGGTTGCGTTTTGAAGACATGTATTGCGTTTTGACTAAGGAATACTCTGCCCAATTTTTTATTTTGTTGCGTTTTGACCAAATCTCAAGCTGCGTTTTGATTAAATGGTCATTGCGTTTTGATTCAAAAGTCACTGCGTTTTGGTTAAAGATAGCACTGCGTTTTGTCTAGAAATCTTGTGTGAAGAAAAGGGTTTCAGTAAAACAGCCATAACTTTTGATCCGTAAGTCCGTTTCAGTCCCATGACCTCTCAAATCGAAGAGAAAAACGAGACGGAAGCAGCTGTTAACACCCTTTGGTTGGTTACGGATTTTTCGAGGCCCAAAACCCTTGTTTACTATGAGTTATTGACATTTTTCATTTTTTTGGAATTTGTTTTCAGAATTATTCTCGGTGTTACTTGATGCAGATAATTTTTCACACATGGCGAATATTCTTCCAGTTAGAATCCACCTAAGACAAGTTCTAGGTTTGCTAGGCCTAGATGAAGCAATACTTTCTTTGAGACCCTAACTCCCTTCAGTCCTTGGCGATTGCCGTATGTTCTTTGATTTTCACGTATAATACATTGGCACTTTGGTTATCAGCACAAGATTCATATTCATTTCACATAATTAAGGCACACAGACATCTATTGCAGTAACTAAACAATTCTCACACATAACACAAGACAATTTCGGATTTAGCATTTCGAAGCAAGCGTAATGTAATTACATCCGATTGACATGTGCTTTTTGATTCTTAGAATTTGGAATTCGCCCGTCCTTTCATCTATTTTCTCAAATGTTAAACGAGATGCAACTACTCATATGACTAGATGGAACCCTATGCTAATTAGAATTAGCTCCCTAATGATGGCTCTGCTAGTCTTAGCAGTGTTTGTTACTCTTTTTGGCAAGAAGAAAAACGTTTAAGTCAGAATTAGCTTGTTGCTTATGAATACCATTTGGTTTGTAAACATGATTGGTTTTATCCTAATGCTTGTTTAACGGGTTTGTTAGAACACATTACTACCCAAAAGGTCATAGAAGGATTAGTCCTTAAAGATTCGAGGGGCAATCCATTAATATTTGCATCAAATCTTCTGTATTCTCGTGTGGCAGGTGTCGAGTTTGAAGTGACTGGTTTGGACAAAGCATTCGTCTTATCAACTTAGGGGAGAATCGAGGATTTTGGAAAAGGAGTGACAAAATAAAGTTTTGGTTTATAAGAAGAAGCAGGTGGTTTTCCTAAGATTGATTGCTTTATAAACATAGTATTTGTTCTCGTACCTTTTGTTGTGCCTTTTTGTTCAGAAACCTTATCAAATAACTGGTTTGGCAGGTGCCGAGTTTGGCTTGCACAACTTTCGATTCTCGTGTGGCAGGTGCCGAGTTTGAAGTGACTGGTTTGGACAAAACATTCGTCTTATCAATTTGAGGAGAACTGAGGATTTTAGAAAGGGAGTGACAAAATAAAGTTTTCGTTTATAAGAAGAAGAAGGTGGTTTTCCCAAGATTGATTGCTTTGTAAACATAGTATTCGTTCTTGTACCTTTTGTTGTGCCTTTTTGTTCAGAAACCTTATCAAATAACTGAGCTCTTAGCTTAGCATTTTCGTAAATGGTGTCATGTAATTATTTTTGCAAAGAGTCAACTATTGATTTGGTCTGAGCTTGTGTCACTTTGATAGAATCAAACAGGTTCGTGTATGTTGTCTTAAGATGTTCATTTTCTTTTGCATAACTCCGAACCTAAAATTCTAGTGACACGTTCTCATCTTTAAGTTTCTGAGACACCGAATCAAGGGTATTTGATGCACATTGAGTATCACTACTCTTACCCTTGAGATATCCCAACTGAGCTTGCAACCGTTCTATCTTTTGTTGCATGTCATTATAAGCTTTATCATATAAAATCTTGTCGTATTTGCATTCTTCACATTTTGTGTACCAATTATTCCAAAGAACAACGTATTCTTTTTCCTTTTTAATAATGCAATTTTCAAGTTTTTCTTTCGTACGATCAAGCTCAGTTTGGAGATCAGTATACTGCACTTCGTGAGTAAGCATATTGAATATATCATGATCATAACAATTTTCATCTTTGGTTACCTCATTTGATCCATCTGAGTCATAAATAGGAGCGTTGTCAGACTGAGTTCCAGATGTGGATACTTGCTGCAATGTATCCTCTGAAGTGCAGTTCACTTTTACTCTCTCAGTTTCTTCATAAGCATCTATAGCAGTCATGAACTCAAATTCCTCTTGAGTGCTTTGGATCCCTGCTTCTTCCTCTTGAGCAAACTGCAGCTGTTGCTGAAGATAAGTAGCATCTCGTTTCCTTGGCTTTACTGTGCAGTTGCTGGAATAATGACCCTCTCCTCGACGTTTAACACCTATCGGATTACCATTGAATACCATTACCTTACCTCAGCCGTGCGATTACAACATTTCCATTCCCAGACTGATTTGCAATTTCTGGAACAACACTAAGCCCATTCATATTTTCAACAATTTGAATACCCTGATTCTGAACTACATTTTGCCCAACCTCATTCCCATCATTCTACACTGCATTATATCTCACCTGATTTCCAACATTGTCATCAACCATTTGCATCTAGATGCCTTGGCTCGTGTTCATACCCGGTTGTGTAATTTGATTGTTGCGGGGGATTAATGAACTTCTTTGGTTGTTGTTTGTTAGTATGGTATTGACTTTAAATGCTTTAGCCATTAAAGCAAGTGTCATGTTCATTGCAGTTGTGGGATCTGAACTATCTTTGAGATTCTGCATTGGTTGTTGCATATAGTTCGTGTTGAATGAAGGTTGTTGGACAAAGTGGTTGTTGGGTTATGGATGTTGTATGTAGGTAATATGTGATGATTGATCTGGGTGAAATGGTGTCTGAGTGTTTGCCATTAATGCCAAAGGATCATGTGTGTTTGCTAGTCGTTGTGTTCTATAAGCATTGATGTATTGTTGAGTCGACATTGCAAGAGTGATGTAAAATGATAAGGTAGGATCTTTTATGGATAATGTGATGTGTTGTGGTTATGAGAAAGAAATTATACTTCACGGGATTTTACAAATCTATGATTTAAACCGAGAAAAGAATAAACTTTTACGGGATTTTACAAAATCAAGAAGAAACCGTGAAATGATAATTGTTATGGATTGTTTTTGAGCTTTGAATGATTAACGGTTGATTAAAACACAAACAAGGACTAACGGTGTAATTGAAATCCAAGTTAAATGCTTAACGTTTGTTAATTAAAGCTGTAAGGACTAACGGTGTAAAACCAGATCACTTTTGGGGACTAAGGCTGAATTTTAACTTGAAAGGACTAACGGTGTAAAACTGTTTCAAGTATGAGGGTTAACAAACTAACAAAGGGCGAATAAAGAAGTAGTCATTAAGTCCAGGGACTGAAGTTGCAATTTTTGAATTTTAATTAATAAAACAACTTTTCTCCCTCCGTATCAACTTTCTTCTTCGTCTGAATCTTATAAAATGCAACGAATGGTTAATGTGACTCGCGAACTTGTACGGTTATCGACGGTAAAATATAAACACACCACGATGATCGTAAATGAATCACGATTGTAGTGATATGAGTTAGAAGACGCTTGATCGACCGAAGCTCGAAACTGAAAAACCCAAAACACCTCGAAACGGCTTGTATAATTCGCCTAAGCTACAAGTATAGTTCGCCTAGGTTTTGGTATAGTTCTCCTGACTAATTAAACGAATAATTTGCCTAGAGATAGGTATAATTTGCCCAAAATGAAACGTATAACTCGCCCAAAATGCAACGTATACTTCGCCTAAACTTTGACATTTACTTCGCCTTTCACAACTATGTATAGTTGGGCCCCAAGGAAGTGTAAAACTCGCCTTGCAAAACTATGTATAGTTCGCCCCCAAAGAAGTGTATAACTCGCCTTGAAAAAATTATGTATAGTTCGCCCAAAATACAACCAAAAACGTACGATGTACTATTTTTTGGCTTGTTACCCAAAATTAACAAAACCGTCCTTGCTATGTCTCGTTGTCTTGTTCAAGCCGTGGTCCACAAGAAGAGAAGCCAACCCGAGAATAAGCCACTTCCAAGAGATGTAACCAACAAAAGCTTGATAAGATTTGAAGATAAGTTGTTAAGCCTAGAATAAGCTACGAAGATGAAAGTTTTTTGACTTAAAAAAAGTTATGACAAAACGTTTGAATCTTTTTGAGAAAAATAAACAAAAACCAAGTTGGTCGAAATAAAATGTTAAAGCCCAAAAAACAAAAACGTTTGATCCTTACTGTTGAAAATGAAATAAACTATGAGGCATGAAAATTAAATTCAGCCCATATGAGATAAACAACAACAGCCTATTGACACAATCACTAATTCTACTTTGGGTAGAAATGAGATACGAAAGGAAAGAAAATCAAAATAAGCTTATGGAAATAAGACAATAAGCCTAACAATAAGCATAAACAACCACAACTAAAGCCACTAAACCCAAGCCTTGGCTCTTTGATACCAACATGATAGACATATCAAATCACTCAACAAAAATTAAAAGGAAGAACTAGAGAGAGATGTTTAGAGAGAGAAATAACAAAAGGAAAATGGCTACACATTAAGAGAAAACAAATGAGCAACACCCTCTCCACATGAGGAGAGGGCTTTATATAGTAGAGTACTTGGGCTAGCCTTGGGTTTAAGTGGGCTTCCAAGGTCGAGCTTGATAACTAATTGGCTTTAAAGCCCGTAACTAGGCCCAATTAGCTTATAGAATTCCCGGGATCATTAACTAGACTGATACAAGGTTCGGGAATATTAATGACCATCACTTTATATAAAACTAGGTCTAACAGCTACAACTATGTATGTGTGCATATTTATGCACTAATGTACCCGTGTAGATGTTCAACCCGCAACATCCAAAATCCAATATGATATACGTCCATTTGACTAGTAAGTATGACTTACTCGGACAGGGATGTCAATCCTAAATAGATATATTCATAACACACACACTTACTCCAAGTAATTAACAGTTCATGATAGTAGGCATAATGAGTTATCGCTACTTAGGCAACTCGTAATATGTTTAAAAGAGTACTTGCGTCCAAATGTAAAACAGTGCATGCATCTCACCCTGAGATTTGTAAAGTGTTGTTAAACAAGTAAAGTGGGGCTATGAACTCACCTCAAGTGATGGAATTGATTTCTAGATAAATCAACTATGAATGTCGTCGATAAAGACCGGTATGCAACCTATTTAATTATAGGTTGATTTAGAATACGCGTGAAAATATAGAACAATGCACTATATTTTATCTCGTTATATCACCACCTAATAGTTTTAGACTTAGCTTATAAATCAAAATAATGTTTTTGTTAAGTTTACCACTTTTATTATTTTTACAACGACAATGTATATAGTCTAGAAATTTATAAAATAATATTTATAAAGTTTAAAACGCGTTTAAATATTATATAAGTGATACTATATTATTTCCTAATGCTTTTATAGTCCAAACGAACCCGAAAACGTCCGAAAACGTAAATTATTATTCACATCAACTTTATTACTTGTATAAATAGTGCAGGAATTTTTGTGACACTTTTTGAAAAATAGTCCAAGTTTGGTTAAGTTTTACCTCTTCCGTGTTACACTTTTGGGCTTCAAAACTAGCATTACTTTACCGAAAAATTATTCCAGACAACATTCTAGTTTTATACTTAAGCCGGTGCGGACCCGAAAATGGTTAAAAATACGAATTATAAATCTGTCAGCTTTCGCCGAAAAACTGTTTTCGTCGGTATTGTTTCACATCTAGTTTTGACCATAACTCCTTCGTTTTACATCCGTTTTTCGCGTTCTTTATGTCCATGGATTCGTATTAAGATGAACTAACATGTTTTTAAGGGTTTGGCTTGACAAAACGCCCCTAACTTTCTGTCCAAAGTCGGCTGTTCTAAAGGGCCTTTTGCACATTTTTCGTCCAATATTTCTACTCTATTTACATACCACAAAACCACTAACCTATATTTCAACCACTTCCACAATCAACAATCATCCACTAACCTAATCTCATCCAACTCTTCTCAATACATGAAGAAATCATAAGACATTTTTTAGCTAGGTTTATTCATATAAACCATACCACATTCTAACAATCATAAGTAGAGTAGTGTTCTTGATTTCTTTTGCAAATATTTATAAAAGTCTATTAGTTGATAATATAACTTAATAATCAATGATGTTCATGTATATAAATACAATATGTATGCACAAAATCATGTAAAAATATAATCAAATTGTATGAAAATCAAAAGAGTAATGTAGTATGCTTACAAAGTAGATGATCAAAAAGAAACCTTAGTCTTTGATTCTAAACCCAAAAACCTAATAAAAACCCTAAATCTTGATTATGAAAACCCTAACTTGATCTTGAAAAACCCTATTCTATACTTGGAACCCAACTTGCAAACCAACTTGAAACACCATAGAATACACCCTTGATCACACTTGTATGCTTGAAATATTCAGAAAATAGAAACTATGAATTTTTCTATGACTTAAATTTGAGCCGTGAGCTCCTAAGGAGGAAAAGGGAGAGTTCTTGATTTTTTGTAAGTGTTATGTAAAGTGAGAATGGCTTGTTGCTAGTTCCTTTTTATAGTCAAACTATCTAGGGGACAATTCTACTTAGAAAATATCTCTTTCTCATTTCTATTAAATATCTTTTCTTTTTCTCTCATCTCTCTCTCTTCTTTCTCTCTCTAGAACAACTCACCTCTCTTTCTCATTTCTAGTTCGATTTCGTGATCGATTGTATGTTATGAAGTGATAACAGGATCCTACATATATACATTTGGCATTGATGTGTTTTTGGTTAAGAATTTTATAAATTTTGGGTATTTGGTATAATTGTGGGTATTTGGTTAAGTGTAGAAAGCTGGTGTAGTTTACATGCATGCATAAAAGTTAAATATTGCAAAACGTAAACGTTTTACGTAAACTATAAAAATAAATTATGAAAAATTATAAATTATCTTCATATTAATTATATAACACTTGTTTGATGTAAACTTTTATTTATTTAATGTCGGTTTACGATGATTGTTGATTTTCGGTTTACGCGATTTAACTTAACGGTTGAAATTAAAAGTAAATGCGTAAAAGCTCAAAATAAATAATTTGAGTTTATGGACGTAAAATGACCTAAAATTATGGATTGTTACAATGATAGCCTCTTCCTCAGATATCATTTTATCAAACAAATATCCATCATCTACTTTCAGTTTAGTGACTAGAGGATTAATACCCAAAAAACCTTCAAAATGTTTCACAAATTGATCAGCTACATCATAATTCTCATATCTTCTTCCATCCTCTGCACATACAAACATAACTTTGTTTCTAGTTATCCTTCCTTTGAGTACCTTATGAAAATATGCTGAATTTTTATCACCTTCCCTTAGCCAAGTAACTTTAGCCTTTTGTCTCAGAAATTTTTCCTCATCCACATAAGCTTCCTTGTACTCTCTTAAAACTTCCACTCCTTCATTCCTTACAACTTTATTTGTAGGGTCCAAATCAATCTTTCTTTGAACATTTTAAAGCTTAGTTTTTAGGTCAACAACTTTCTCAAATAGATTTCCATTCTTCCAATTTAATTTGTTTAGATGTGGTTTGAGGGTTTTCAATTTTTTGCCAATCTATATATAGCATGCCCTTGGACATCTAAGTTCTATTTATCCTTTACCATGTCTTTGAATTCCACCATGTCAGTGACATAATTGGCTAATCTAAAAGACTTATTTTTCCTTTTCATAGCCTGGGGGAATTTTAAAATACGTGGACTATGGTCAGAGATACCATAAGGGAGAAACACAGAATTTTTAGTACTAAACTTTGACAGGAATGAATTGTTACCCATTATCCTATCAATTTTCTTCAAGATAGAGGCATTGGGATTCAAAAGACTTTTTTTCCATGTAAAATGGAGACCAGAGCAATTAATATCTTCCATCTTAATATCATTTACACAATCTTGAAAATCAATCATATCCTAAGTAAAATTGGACATACCTTCATAATGATCCTCCAAATTCAGACTACATTAACATCTCCCATTATGACCCATGCAGAACTTCCAATAATTCTTGTATTCAAGTTTAGTTCCATCCACAATTCCCTCATATCTCTCCATGTGGAGTCTAAAGAACTCTTTAGATCGTTGTAAGCTCAGTTTGATTAGAACCTTTATTTGGGATAATAACAATGAACATAGAATATATGCATAGCGGAAATAGCATAATGAACAAAGTTATTCAACAAGGTTTTTCATCATTATCTTCTCTACAATGACTACTACAAGCCCCAATTCTGCCTTGATCAATGGTAGAACGTGTTATCTAAACAATAACAAGGAATCAAAGATCCTTGAGGCTAAAACTACCAAACCCTAGGCGTCTACAATAAGACTTGACGCCTAGAACACACACACACTTTTCCTGGTGTTTACATCTTTGACACACCTAAAACAATACGACCTATATATATAATAGAGATATTAGGTTTACAAAGGATAAGAACAAATAAAGATATTAATAAATCTTTTAAACATTTAAGTTTATCTTCAGAATCTTCAAAATCTTCCATCTTTTGAAGAATTTCTCCTTTGTCTTTTAAGTCCTTCATCTTTCATATGTTTTGTCTTATCAACTCAAATATAATTCTCAACACTCCCTCTATTAGCAATATAAATGAAAATGCAGTAGAATGTATGTTGAGAACTAAACGCATCCACTTGATACATCATTGATTGTTCTGTAGCATTAATAAGAGACCACTTCACAATATTAGCATTGTATCCCACTACAATCCTACAACCTTTCCTACTAAAACCAACATTACTTTGCCAAGACCAGCAACAAAATATATTCATACACACTTTCTTAATTCTATCTTTCTTCATATGAGTTTCCAAGACTGCACAAATACATAACTTTTCATTCCTAATCAAATTCTTAACCACTTTCTGTTTAGTGACTTTCCCCAAGCCCCTGATGTTCCAAGCTGCAATGTTAAGATCCATTTTAAACATTTGCTATAAAATCACTGTCCATTCCAGATACTTCATTCTCATTCATAAAATTGGCAGTTCCACTTCTGTCAACATATACATCATTCTCATCCAATTCAATATCAGTCTCATGATCAGTATCAATTCCTTCAGTGTTCTTGTCTTTACTATATTGTTTTCCCCATTTCTCCTTAAAGTACTCTTTCATTTCTTTAGTCCATTTACTAGTAGCAGATAAAGAAGGCTGTAATTTCATCATAACATATTTCCCAACTTCCTTTTTTTCCTGTTTACTCAATTTCAAACTTCATGATTATTCTTCAATCTCTTGCAATATTGAAAACTTGTTAGCAATACTTCTCACATCCTTAATCACAGTATCATACACATTCTATGTCTTTTTGTGACTTTATTAGAGTTTTGTAGTACTCATCTGTCTCATTTTTGTTCAGGTTTTCCACTCCATTAACAACATCATTCTTATTTTTCTGTCTGTATACAAACTTTTGAGTTTCCTTTTTCTTCTCCAAAGGACCTCTCTTGTTAATTTGTTGCACATTACATGTTCCTCTATATTCATTTACCCTTTTTTTACTACATTAATGAAGCCCTCATTAAATTTTTCCCTTTATTAAACTTTACCCCCTTATTTATCCAGCTTAGAGCATTTACTATTAGTACGTCCAAACACCACACAATGAGAACACACACAGGAGGCTTCCAATCATATTCCACTTTCACCTTTTTCAAATACTGCTCACCATTTTCCTTGCACTTATATAGCACATCAATATGATCCACTAGTCCTTTTTTAGCATTAACCTCCACTAAGACCCTGGCAAATCCTAATCTTCCAATCCTCTGGTTACACATACTAGTAGTCATGGCATCCATTATCAATGGTGTACAAATTCTACTAGCTAATGCACTTAGCCCCTTAACACTTTATGCTTCTAGAGGTGGATTCATCAGTTTTATCCATAATGTCAGAGTACTTGGTTCAGTTCTATCCAATATAACACTGGGATCCCGTTTTTGAACTACCATTGGTTTATTATTAATAATCCATTCACCACTTTCAATAACAGTTTAGAGACATTGTCTAGTATCAAATTTAAACACAAAAACCCCATTACCATTGTTAAGAATATGTTTTAAACCAAATTTACTCCACATCCTATCTAGGTGATACCTCAGTTCTTGTATTGACATTCTATAACCAACAAAATACCCACAAGCAGATAACTCCCATTTCTTACTTCCTTCTTTTACCAACTCCTCATCAAATATCACATACTCAAGTCCATCATCATTGATAACAGTTGGTATGAGATTTAGCTTATTGTCAGTTCATTATTACTCACTTTACCAGCATAGCTACTATTATACTTCTTCTCATCACAATTATCCATACATATTTTAACAGTACTAGACTGTACATTCACTTGCATAGAAATTGGACTTACATTGATTGTCTCAGTGCTTTGAGCTTCATCAAAATTACTTTGTTCATACTCACTCTGATTAACCCTATTCAACTCCACACTTGATTCACAATCACCACTTTTCATCCCCTCAGTGTCATCAATCTTCATCATACTTACATTTTCACTCTCACAAACCCTAGAAATTCCCCTAAATTTCTCATTTTCATCATATTTTTATTACTCTGCAATTGCTTCTCATTATCCATCAATTGATCATTATGCTTTTCATTAAGTGCTCAAAAAGTATCTCCAAACATGACTGGCACCTTCACGCGCCACCGTGATCGCTAGAGAATAATCATCATTTCACAACTATCACCAAAATAAAAAAATCAACAATCGTTCGATGCGGATTTGGATTCTGAGTATCGTGTGCTAATTTGTTTTGTAATTTGGTTATTAGATAAAGCTTGAATTGAGAATTAATGGTGGATTAGAAATGAGTTTTTGGTGGGAAAATTAGTTAGAGGAGAGAGAAAATTAGTTTGGGAATTCTCATTTGCTACTGCTGTCAGTCATACTTTTGTGCAAACTATCTCTTGTATTACTGTTTACGTATGGTATGTAAGCAAATATTTGGGTGTGACGAGGATAGTCGTAAGTTCAGTTTCCCACGTTCGGTAATGACTCCAAGGTTAGATCGGAGATCTAGAGTCAAGGTAACACTCACATACGACAATGAATATTAGTGTGTGTTGTTGTGTATGTGAATGGAGAAGATGAAATAACTTGCTCCATTTTTGTAGAAATGAATCGGTATTTACAAGGATATATTTAGGATTTCGTGCCACCCACCAATGCGATCCAAAAGCCCGGGAAGACCCACGAGGTGGTCATCTAACAGAGGATATAAGAATGACATGTGGCTTGACATCCTTGGCTATACTAGATACGAGAATGTTCTTCACGATTCACCTGTATTAGCAAAATACTTGCAACACTAGAGGTGTCAAGAAACCGACCTGAACCGAACCCAACCCAGACCCGATTAAGCCTATTTGGGTCTGGTTACTCGGGTCAAAAAATTTATTCGGGTTATTCGGGTCAACCCGAGTACTAAATAGGGCCCGGTATCGGGTTAAAATGTTTGGACAATTTTGGTTCGGGTTGACCCATTAGACCGAATAAGGTTTTTTATATTTTTATATGTATATTTATATAAATGTTCTATCTAAATTGGAAAAAATATGTAATTTTATGAATATTTTACTCATATTAAAGTTAACGTGACCCGAATCGACCCGACCCGACCCGATTTGATCGGACCTGAACTGACCGAACTCGACTAACCCGAGTTTAAATAGGGTCGGGTTCGGGTATGTTTTTTAGCCTGACCCGACGTTGACCTGAACCCGACCAACCGACCCGATTAACACCCCTACGCAAAACTATCTCTGCACTAATGAGATACTGACACGTGGTAGTTGTTATAGAGGAGAGATCTTTACATACCAAAGGACAAATCTCAGTCACTCATTTTTGTTTTTAAAAAAAGGGGAGATTAGTTCATATTTAAATTAAAAATTCAATTACACTCATATTTTCATAATTCACATATCTTATTAACCGTTAATCGTTAGACAAAACAAATTATACCGTCACGACGAACATTTTATTATCTTCACGACGAACATTTAATTATCCTTCTATAGACTAATACTTTGACATAATTTTGAAAAAAAATTGTCCTTTTTCATGTTTTTTTTTAGTACTAAAATTTGCATGACATATCACATGTGATTTAACAATAATATCGAAGTTCAAAGACTTTTCCCTTTTTGCAAGGTAAAACATACATTCATGGCTTTCCAACCATATATCACACACTGTATTCGAATTATATATTATAGCAGTTCATTTATGAAACTTCTGTAATCACATGTAATTGAGATCACGTGTGGTAAAAATGAAATGTGATTTTATGTGTTGTATCCAACTATGACGAATTGACTGTACTAATCTACAAGTCGAAATATAATGTGTTATATATAGTTGGAAAACTATGAATGCCTAGTTTTTAAGAAAAAATGGTAACACTTTTAAAATATCGTATAAAAAGTTATGTTCTTTTTATTACATGTTTAGATATTCGAATATTTAAATTAGTGTTTAATCACATCTGATTTATCATGCAAGTTTCAACAACGAAGGAAAGAAGAAAAACGTGAAAAGACGACAAAAAAAATTTGGCAAAAATATATCAAAGTATCTACTTATACAAAGATAATTAAATCATCGTCGTGATTGTGTAATTTTTTCGCTTAACGATTAACAGTTTAACATATATTGAACTTTGAGAAAAAAATGGGTGAAAGTGAATTTATTATCTAATACAAAATTGAGTGGCTAGAATTGATTTCTTGGTATGTAAGAAAACTTTTGGTATGTCAATTATCTTAATTCTTACTTGAATCATACAATTTCCAAACAGGTGAGTTAAGAACTTTAATAAGTCAACCCATTCGAGCAAATCGTGAATTAAACATCATAATAGCGTGTATATTGATTAAGCGTATCGGAGGGCTACATCAACAAGATACGTGCAAACTTGGTTTGGATCGGACAACATTAACATGTGGTCTACCTCTTGCAGCTCTTTCACCTCCATAAC
This sequence comes from Tanacetum coccineum, assembly GCA_026074375.1. Taxonomy (NCBI): domain Eukaryota; kingdom Viridiplantae; phylum Streptophyta; class Magnoliopsida; order Asterales; family Asteraceae; genus Tanacetum; species Tanacetum coccineum. Next base: position 83,189 of record BQNB010008817.1, read on the forward strand.
CGGGCTATTACTTATCATCCACCATTCAAATTCTTTGGGTATCGCTTTGTCTTCCACGGCAATGGCACAAACTCGTGTCACATACCCATACCCTTTCTCAGAAAATGGTCGTTCCTTGTCTAGATCATTAAGAAAGAAGGAACTTGACCTAACCAATATTTGTCCTAGTCCAAGATCTTACTATATTAAAAACATATATTATCATTAATACATCAATCACTCAATTAAAAAGAAATAAAAAAGGGTATAAACCTCTCTGGAGCAAAGCTGGTAATAACTGGATGCTAGGACTTTTGGGCCAAACAAAATGGATGTTTCTGACTCGTTTTCGCTACCATAGGGTAAAATATGTGTGTCCAACATATCTTCTGTCGATCTGCTCTGGATATACTTTAAACTGGATGAACAAATAACTAAAAAGATTAGAACTTAGAAAATAATGTATAAGTAAGTCATCAAATTATGTCAGACAATGCAGAAAAAGACTTACTGTATTAGCTTAGATAGGAACGTGTATAAGTTACCTTGCTCAAAACATAGGATGGCTTATGTACATAATCTGGAATGGCGGCCGAGAGAAAGACAGCAAGAGATATCTTCTCTGGGAATTTTTCCATAGCAAGAGCTATTCTCATTCCACCAAAGCTATAACCCACTAACACGACCTTCTCCTTCGACAAAAGGGTGGCCATGAATTCTAGCAAAGGCATAGTGTAGTCTGAAAGTGTATGAACTTGTTGTATCACTTTTGTATTTGTCCCGGAGGCCAAGACATCAAAGGCGGAAACGCGATGTCCCATAGCTTCTAGAAGGGGTTTGAGCTTGAACCAGCACCAGGCTCCATGGCATGCCCCATGTACTAGAACAAAATGCTTTTGTTCATCACTATTACCTTCCATGTTACTTTTAAGGAGATTAGGAAAACGGTATGTGAATATTTGTTCAAAAACAATAGTGATTTAGTTCTTTAGAATAACTAAGGTTTCTAAATATAGGTCTAATCCTAAACGAACTGTAAACTACATCGAACCACATATATATCATATATTGATTGCGTACTTCTTATCACGTCTTTTTCTTTTTTCGGAATGATTCTTGATTTTGAGCATGCTACCAAGTAACGATAACATTAAAAGATTTGACCATGGGCCTTACATAATTTTTGGTCGAATGTACGTAAAAGGTTCGACCTACAAATTTAAGGGATATATGAGACTGAAAACCGCATTTAAGGTACTTATTCAGTGCCATGTTAGAACCGTTTGGTCATAAGATGAACCATGCCCGAGTTCATGCTTAAAATGACGTAGTTTACTAACAATATCATAATTTACATCAGACCAGAACTTAACTAATCTCAAAGTTATAACTAGTAATTTAAGCCAACGTTTTACTAGAGATACTCTGTATAAATTTTGTCAAGATAATAAAAGACTACGTATCTCGTACACAATGTCCTCGGGAGGTGTGTTTATTTATGCACGATCATTGGGAGCCTCATCTTGTGGCTCTTAAGCGGATTCTTCGGTATATTCGGGGTACGGTTGGCCATGTACTTCAGTTGTATGCCTCGTCACCGTTCTCTTTGGTTGGTTATTCACATGCGGATTGGGCTGGTTGCCGTACCACACGACGGTCTACATATGGTTATTGTGTTTTTCTCGGTAACAACCTCATCTCTTGGTCGTCAAAGCGTCAATCGACTTTGTCTCGTTCTAATGTCGAGGCTGAGTATCGTGGTGTCGCCAATGTTGTTGCTGAGACAGTTTGGGTTCGAAATTTACTATGGGAGCTTCACTGCCCGTTGTCTACCGCTACACTTGTCTACTATGATAATGTGAGTGTTGTTTACCATTCTTCTAATCTCGTGCATCATCAACACACGAAGCATATAGAGACTGATATTCACTTTATTCGAAATAGAGTTGCGGCTAGTCAGGTTCGCGTTTTGCATGTTCCATTGCATTATCAGTTGCCTGCCGTTTGCCTTATTGGATGATTTTCGATCCAGCCTTAGCGTTCACCCAGCTCCCGCTCCGACTGCCAGGGGGCTGTTAGCAGCTATTCGTTATGGGTCCAAGTATTAGTTATGGGCTCGGGTATTATTATTAGGGCTTAACCCATTTAATATCCGTAACTTGTATATATACATAACGTTGTGATTGTTTATTAAACAAGGAGGAATAATAATATCTTACAGCTAAGTGTAACTAACACTCTGTTCTTAAGTTTTGATATTGGGTGCAAAGTGAAATGAAGTGAAGTAAACAAAAATAAGGGTATGTTCTTCAGTTTTTTTAAGAGTGGAAGTGAAAGTAATAAGGGAAAAAGGGAAAGAAAGTGGTATCTTTTAATTTTGTGCCAAAACTTTCATCCCACTTTTGGGATGAAAGGTGAGTAAACATAAAGGAATCCAAAGTAAATGACAAAAGTACCCTCAATTGCAACTTTTCCTTGTTTGTTTTTTTAAGGGTACAGTGATGTTTTGTAAAATAAACAATATAATAATATAAAAAAATGAGAACATACTTTGACTTTCTTTATTTTTATTTAAACTCAAGAACACACATTTTTTTACTTTTTTTCATTTACTACCCTTTCATTTACTTTTCTTTTTCTTTCTTTACTTTGCATTCTATTTTTTCTTGAGAACACAGTGTAAGAGAACATCATGAACGAAAGCGCCACTCCAATTGTGTTTGTTTTTCAAAAAAAAACCTCTTAAAGGCATCTTATCATACTTAGTTAGACGTAGTAAAAGGTTTGGACAAAAAAGTGTCTTTATTTTTTCTGTGCCATTAAGAGGAGGTAGGGGCGGTTAAGATTTAAAGTGTTTAGGCTGCATGGTATGGTGGTGAGTTTTGGCAAACTCGCCTAGGTGAGTTTGAAACTCACGCGCGAGTTCCATCCCACCCAGGTAAGTCACCACACAAACACCCAATATCATGGTGACTTTCGGCTGATTATTTCGACCTTGTGGTGAGAAACTCACATATGTGAGTTTTCAATTTTGTGGGCCCCCTCCATGCTTGTTACCGTTTATATTATAAAAAAACTTTTTTTAAAAAACCCCACTTTTTACCTATAAATACCCACTAATTCACCCATTTTTATACACAACTCTCTCATTTTATATACACTACTCACATTCCTTATTTACACAAAATGAATTCGTATCAGTTTATGGGCATAGATTTTCGAAACGAGGAACAAGTGCAAGCTGTTATGCGTTGGATCAGATCATCACAAGCACATCAAAACCTTCGACACGATTTGATCGAACACTTGTCTCGTAATGCTTAGTATAAGCTTTATTTGTAATGTCTTTTTAATTTCGAAGTCTATGTAATGTTTTTAATGTATGAATAAAAGTTTTTAATTTAGTTAACGTTTTTATTAATTTCGTACGTTTACGTTTACATAAATATTTATTTTTTTAGTTTATGAATAAAAGTATTTAAATAAAAAAAAAGGTGAGTAAGGTGAGTTTTAGTTGTAAGGTGAGTTCTTATTACGGTTGAAAGGTGAGTTGTAAGGTGAGTTTTATTTGGAGAGAGAAAGCTGATGTGGCGCTGATGTGTCAGGTGGGTTTTGTGTTGCCATACCATCCAGCCTTATTTTGTTTTGCTCATTAAAAACCAGTAAGAGGCTAAAAACTTTTATTGAACTAGATGTGGAAATGATGTCTTAATGCCTCTTAATGTCTCGTAATTTTATTTTTTCCCTTTTTCTTCATTTTGTATTTTGTTCTTGTTGTATAGAAAGTACATTTAAAGAAAATCGCCACATATTTTTTGTTAAATAAAAAAGTACAAGATGATAAAGTTTAGGGGTGACAATTCGTATTGAAACATTATAACATAATCCAAACACATTTTGACGGGTTGATAATGTCATCCCAAACATGACCCCCTTATTAAACGAGTTACCCATGTCGACCACCCATGTAACCACAACATAAGCCGTTTACATTGTTGTGTTGATGTCAAGTCGTTTGTTTTATTTTAGTGAAAATTTTCATGATAATCTATGATGTAGAGGTTGTGAAGACTTCACATGAAGTTTTACAACTCCCTAGGCATGGTAATTAACCGTTGTAGTGTAGTATAGGCAAGACAAGAGGGTTGTTATCGTTCTCTAGGGGAATAGGCGTCAGTAATGGTTCTAATTGAATGTAGCTAAGAACTAGAGGTTGAGAGAAGATTATTTTTGTAATTTTTTTATATTTTATGAAAGCAATTAAAATCTCAAGTTTTGAAGGTGGTTTGTTTTAAACTACTAATTAAAACTAAATTAAACTAACTAAGATTAGGGGAATTCGTATGATGAGAGAATAGTGTTTACTTAATCATGTATGATCCTTGGTAGCTTCTCCTAACTCTATTGCCTTGTCACACTTGTGATATGTAGGTATTATTCTAATGCATGGCGAATTACACGAAAACGTCGTCTACGAAATAACTAACTAGAGCAACGCATAAGTAAGGTAGTATGACGACTATTACAAGGCCCCTAGTCTAGATAAATGTGTTTGTATTAATACCTAAAGGGGATCATCCACACACGGGTAAGGTAGTATGAAGACTATTACCGGTGGAATCCTTTCTATGCAATCATGTCTCCTAAGATCTCACGATAAGAGACTAAACATGCACACACGTCAACAAGAGGCAACAAAGTTAAGATCTACATACCAATTCATATACAATCATAAGCAAACACTTAAAAGATCTAGCCAAGCATGTTCAAGATAGAGGAAGCACAATTATATATCAAACAATAAGATATATTGAAAGATAAGAGATAAAAGAACTTCACTATAATGAATCAAGCAACTAGGGATAGTATAAAAGGGTTGGGAAACCCTAAAATACTCCCAAAATCTGGTACACCTTGTTCTCCCACAAACTAAACCCTAATTTCTTCTATCAAAAGTGTATATGAAAAATGTAGAATTGAGTTTGTGTTGGGATCTGAGATTTGATGATTATAAAACTAAATATGCAAGAGTGAAGAAAGATAAAACAACAAGGACTTAATGTAAAATATTAAGTTAGCTTCCTATGTAAGCTAGGGTTTTCTTATAACCTCCCTCTATTATATAAAGAGGGTATGCGTCTGGTTTAGATATCCATCCATAGAAACATCGACTGATGAGAGTCGAATAGTAAAGGGGTGTGTGTGTACACCGTAGTTAGTTATCTAGATAGTTTGATAGCATAGTCGACTGATGAGAGTCAAATAGTACACCATAGTTAGTTGGTGTAGCCCCAAATTATAGTTGGGGTAATAGGGAAACGTTCAATAAATAAAACCTTATGATAACTTTGATTGTGTTCTTTATTATTCCGCTGCGTGTTATCAATCATTGTTATTATTATCCTAGATGAGCAAAACGATTCTCTACAAGTGGTATCAGAGCTTGTGTGGAAACTCTGAATAAGAAGAACTCAATTGTAAGATGGTAGAACAAGACATTCCT
>BQNB010008818.1:7187-12187 GCA_026074375.1 Tanacetum coccineum
ACCAAATTATCTTCAAGTGTGTATTAGTTAAGAAAATTAAAGGAAAAAAGTTATAAATTCTAACGGATTTAAGATAGAGGTGAAGGTGACGGTTTGAATGTACCACGTGTCTCACATAAGTCCATTTTGATAAAATAGAGGAGCACATCTAATGGATGCTTAACCGAAAGTACATTTTGATAAAGGGTCACCCTAAATTAGGGGTGAGCACGGTCCAAGGACCGGACCGGACCGGACCGACCTTGGACCGAGACCGAAAGTACTCAAAACGCCGGACCAAGGACAACGGTCCGGTCCGGGTCGGTCCGGTCCGGGTCAGTCTTCGGTCCGGTTCGGTTCTACACGGCTTAATCTTCGGGTTTTTGGTCGGACCGGACCGGACCGAAGACCGAATTGGTCCAAAACACCGGACCGCGGACCGAACCGAAATACCTTCGGTCCGGTCCGGTCGGTCCGGTCTTCCGGTCCGGTCGGTCCGGTCTTCCGGTCCGGTCCGGTCGACGGTCCGATATGCTCACCCCTACCCTAAATATACCCATTATTTTCATTATATATATCTTTATTAGCCTCAAGGCCTGGCCCACGGGCGGCTAGCTTCAAGAATTATTAAAAATAAAGTTAATAGCATAGTTTTTAAGATATCGCTAAACTTAATATAATGTTTACAATAAAAATAAGTTTATGTGAGTCACAATCGTAAAAGGAAAAAGATACGTATCCACTATAGCTGGAAAAAAAGAAATGAACAAAGACACTCATTGTTTTTAACTTTTATGAGCAAAATATAAAACTCAGGTTTTCACTAATAATTTTTTATCCTTGAAGGTCTGCTTCAAGTTTAGTTTCATCGCTGGTGTTAACTTCCGTCACAAAATTAGGAGTTCCATTTAGCTGTGCCAGATTTGTGTCCATGTTAGGATCGGTAATGGGCCTTACGGCTAGTGGTGAGGCAGAAAACTTCATTCAATCCACTCGATGACAAAAGTAATAATGTTAAAAGCATGATGAATGGTTAAGCAACTTCACCACTTTCATAGATTCTTAAAGCAAAGCATATTCAATAAAAAGAAGTTATATTATAAAACAACTTGTATTATATTTTCATGTATAAAAATAACATTCCAAAGTAAAATAAGGCTGGACAAATATGATCTAACATTAACCCAAATCAAAAGTTCGGTTTTGCTGAGAAAAACGGGTTGACCCGGTCGAAAAACGGGTTGGCCCGGTCGGAAAACAGGTTGGCCCGGTCAAAAAGCGGGTTGGCCCGGTCGAAAAGCGGGTTGACCCGGTCCCGGTCGCAAGACGGGTTGACCCGATGCCGGCCGCGAAGCGTGTGGCCCCGGTTAGAAAACAAAGACACGTCGTAAAACAGACTGACCCGGCTGAAAAACGGGTTGACCGGGTTGAAAAACGGGTATAACCGGGTTTTAACAAATTATGAAAAAACTAATATTAAAAAGTGAATAATATATAGAATTAAGGATTAAGGATGCCTCAGAGATCTTGGTGGATAAAAAATCATCAAATGAGTTTTATAACTCATCAAGAGTAGCAAATATTTTCCTTACATCACTGGCATCCCTTTTTTAAAAACCAAAACAAACTTAAAATAAGAAAAATAACATAACAAAACATGTCATAGTTTTAATAAAAAGTTTTATAAATGTGTATGAAAATGGGTCAGAAGTAGCTGGTTGGTAAGATCACATTGCTCTTTTAGAGAAAATCATTGGGAATCCGTCTGATTTTTTTTTTCATCATTCCCATTGATCATACCATCATATTTTTTGTACTAATATCACAAAAAAATTAAGTTGCAGCTTATTTTTTTATAAAACAAAAATATACATGTACCATGCTTATAATAACAAAACAAAAAACACAACATGGTATTGACTACACATAAAATTGAGATTAAGAATGAAAAAAATTAAACAAAATTTATGAAAAAATGAAAAACTAAAAGTATGTTGTGAATTGTGAAGATATGACGGCAGGTTGTGTTTATATAGATTGTGAGACATATGTGATGCCCTAGGTTTTTATCGTATGGGCCTTAAATATTGCTTTGTTACATTATGGGCTTACGGCCCATATTCTGTAAACAAAATATTCCTATCTTGTTTTCAACGAGTTGGAAAGCGATCAGCATGTTACTGCAACGTATAAAGAAAGAGTTATGCTAAAGTCACATCATTTTTACAAAATAAAATCTACAAAATGATGTGGCATTTTAATATGGAGTATTCTCTTTCTTTCTATTTCATCGTAATCCAAAAACGCAACACAATATGAATGACTTACAACAGAACATTAAAAAAACTAAATTATAATATTACCGTGATATGTTCACCACCGTTTGCTTATACTTCTTATGTTTATAATCATCACCATCCAACTGATCCGCCAATGATCTACAACAATAAAAGAAATAGTCGCAACTTTATTAACTGAAGACGGCCTTTTTTTAAACGTGCAGCCTTTAAAATATTTTAAAGTTGTGACGACACCATGCATGTTTCACGTATAATCTGTTACGTACTGGAATGTCTTCTCGTAGGATCAGTTTGTAACCACCACGAAGCCAATTTCATCATCTCCACGACTATTGAACTATTTGCTTGCATATCTTGACTACACCTGTCAATAAAATTTATGAATAGCAACACTATTAATAAGCGTAAGTGCAGCTGTAATTGCAAAAAAATTAGCTACATATAAGATGCATCCCAGGAACTCAGCCCAATGCAACGACATACCATATTTTAGGATGTGAGTTCATACGCACGCATACCTCTAGATTTTCCTTTCATCATCGGACGAAATTTATATACATTCACTACTTTCTTAACTTGTTGACTACTTTCTGTTATAGATCGTTGGCGGATCAGTTGGATGGTGATGATGGTGATGATTATAAGCATTGATTGTCCAAAAAAAATGTGATAAACCTAATAACATGTCTTGATAACTTCCATTGTCTTCCTTTGAAACTTCCATTGTCTTCCTTTGAAGACCCTGTGTTGAACAAATTAAACCATCATTTATGAGTTTACTCTTTACGTCAATCCAAAATCAGTTTAGATACAAAAGCATATTAGAACTTACTTGTGTTTGACATTCATATAGAACATTTAATATGTGCAATCCAAATATATTCTTCTTGCCATCCTTTTTTACCTAATTTAAAAAACAAAGATAATTAGTTTAAATACACATGAATCAATTCAACTTTCGTACTATAAAAAGTAAAGTTTGGTATCTACCTGCATCATGTAACATTTGTGAAGTTTTGCAGTCGATGTGGCAGATAACAACTTTGAAGATGAAGATTGTGACATATTTGGATTATATGGAAAGTTGGTTTGAGCACGTGGCCCGCACATGAGCCTCGCTGCTTCATCGTAGGCTCGGGTCGCGTCTTCGGCCGACTCAAATGTCCCTAACCAAATTCTCGGTTTCCTGTTTCTGAAAAAGAAGCATAATGTTAAGTATATGTATTAGTTATGAGGCATTAAGTTATCAAGGAGTAAAACGTTTAGTAAATATGACATTGTTAACAAAGTGGACTTACAATAAAGAATGGTGAATTTCGGAAACCCAAGAGCCTAATGCCTTTGTCGAACACGTGATATCGTTGTTGTGTTATAGCCACACGCGATAACTTTAGGTTCCCACCGAAAAGGGTTAACATCATATTTTAGCACAAAGGCATCACCCCGCAAGTCGTGGAAGAACATTCACTATAAACATAATAATCCATAACAAAAATTTAATGATAATAGATCAAGATTGTGAAGTTACCTCCTAGTGTTTCAGGAACCAAAATCATTTTCAATCTGCTGCATTAGGCCTAATGTTGGTAAATTATCGCCGCCTGGTTGCATGGATTCCTAGAAAAAATCATGATTCAATAGCGGAAAAGTACATATCATGAAATAATGATTCGAATAAATTCATCTAATTGGCTGAAAATAATATAGCAACCGATAAGAATCGAAACCTAAGCTGCAACATTATGTTCAAAGTTTCCACATAGCTGCGGTGATGCTCTACCAGTGCACCTCGAGAGACCCCTTGCTCATGTATGGCTCTAAGGAATCCTATAAATAGCAGATAACACATTCAGAAAACTATGTTACTATAATTTTGTGCCTTTTGGCACATAGATTTATGAAGTAAACACATGATATTAACTCATTCTTTCCAACCTTTTTGAAAGGTTCTTTTAATCCCATTAAAGATACTTCTAAACAACGCTTTTTTTAGTGTACGTATCAAATCGATAAACCCTAAGGCCACAAAAATAAGCTTAGACAAATGCCCCTAAGAAGTTTTATGTTGCTGCTTTAGAAATATTGTATGTCATGGCCAAAATAAATTTATTAGACGCGGACTGAAAGCAAAGAGATGTTTGTTCCTGTTAGTACAAAAAATGTTATGGGTTTAGAGGATGGATCTAAATTGTTGTTGGGCTGGGCCAATGGACGTGATCTTGTACTAAATCAAGTGATGATGATGGTTTCCTACACAAATAAAGATAAACCGTTGGTCTTATCGTGGGGACGGACCCCACGATTAGACTCCGGCGTAAGAGTAAGTATTCATGTTTTATCAGAGAATATCAGAGTATGTGTGTGTGTAGAATGTAGTCAGAAAATCATACCTTGTGGAGTGTCAGATTACCCTTTTTTATAGGTGAGCCAAATATTAGGTTTTCCTAATATTTTGCTTATTTATGTTAGTGGTCCGAAGTGGGACCCTTATCGGATAAGGGTCCGCAGTAATCGTGTTTTACGGACGTGGATCCCCTTCCGCGGATGTTGCTTGGTCCTGTGTTTTAGATAGATTTTTGTGTTTTTTATGCTTATTTCTATGAAACTGAGATGATTTTGTGCTTATTTCTGTGTTATAATTGTGTATTAGGTGATATTGCTAAGGTGAACAAAAATGCCTCACCCGTGCAATCTATGAGATATTCTGACATCACGAATTCT
>BQNB010008818.1:21012-88669 GCA_026074375.1 Tanacetum coccineum
TCTTCAAATGAATGAAGTATTGGCATTTTGAGGTTGGAATTTAGGTGTTGGTGAGGGTATCTATAGATAGTGGGTTTAATTTTAGAAATCATCGAGACCATATGCACCATGCTAGGCTTGAGTATTTCAGGGGTTACGGTAGGGGTGTGAGTAGGAAATGTAGTGATCTTTTTTATTTTTATGGAATAAGCTCGTTGTGCCTCTATTTTGACCTTCAGGGTTGCTATTAAACTATCTGCGAGACACATAAATATGTCTTTTGTTTTTCTCATATCTTCCTCTAATTTCCTAATTTGATCCTCTTGATCAGCAATTAATTTTAGTATTCGTCCCTTAAACTCCTGATAAGGTCTTTTGGGAAACGTGAATCCTCCCTCATAATACAATAGCACTTCATTCCTCATCAAATATTCTACTCGACACTTCATACTTTCTAACTCATGTTCCAAATTGGCATCTATGTAGTCGGGACTTCCTTTGTTGGGAAAAATTAGGTCGTTCCACCCTTCTCCTTCGTATTGGGCTAAATTCTCGATGGTCTCCCATGCTACTTTTACCCTTAATTTTCTAAGTCTCCTGCCAGCTGCATAATCAATGGCCATCTGGGTGGCGTAGTCGACATGATCGTAAAAGATTTGAACTTGAAGCCATAAATCAAGACCATGATGAGGGACTTTTAGAAGTAAGTCCTTGAAACGATTCCATGCATCGTAGAGAGATTCATCTTGATGTTGTTGGAACATCAAGATATCATTTCAAAGTTTAGCAGTTCTTTCTGGTGGAAAAAACTACGCGAGGAAACGAGTGGTGAGATTATCCCAAGTCAAGATGGATCCCGCAGGTAGACGATCAAGCCAATTGATAGCTTGGTCATGAAGAGAAAAGTGGAATAGACGCAAATAAGTAGTATTTCTTGTAGCATCATTAAGGTCAATGGAATCTACAATTATGAGAAAGTACTTAAGATGTTGGATCGGGTTTTCGGACATAAGTCCATGAAATGCACATCCGTTGTGCACCAACCGGATGGTGTCGGATCGCAGGGGGACACCTTGGCTCCTTCGGGAAGCTTAATGGCGTTTCGGTAGCCCTCATGGCTAGGTCGGGAGTAATCTTTTAAGTTACCGGGTCAGTTTGAATTTTTGTCTCCCATGATGGTCAACGAAAGAATAGGTTTGGTTACGAAAAAAAGGAACAAAAAAGAGATAGACTAAAAGAAAGCTACTTGACAAGAAATTAAATCTCACTTGATAGAAATCTTGTGAGTAGACATAAGCTAGATTGATTCCGAAACCTACGCTATTCCCTGGTAGCGGCGCCAAAAACTTGATGCGTTTGTCTTTAGACTTCAACAAGAAATTTTACAACTCCCTAGGCAGAGTACCTAACCTTTGTAGTGTAGTAAGGTAAGACTCGGGGGCTGTTATCATTCTTTAGGGGAATAGGTTGGAAAAGCTTGAATAGAATCTAACAAAGGTCTAAGGGGTCGAGAGAAGATTCTTTTTGTATATTTATGTTTTTATAAAAGCAGGTAAAAATCATAGTTTGAGAGGTTGGTTGGTTTTTTTAGCTAATTAAACTAATAATAATAAAACAAATCTAAACTACTTTTGTGATAACTATATGGTAAACGAACGTATTTACTTAATCATGCATTACTCCTTATTATGTTTCTCCAAATTATGTTGCTTTGTCACCCTTGTAATGATACGTGTAAGTATTTCCTAAGTCATGAACGAATTACACGAACCCGTCGTCTATGTAATATTCCGTTAAGGAAACGCACAATTAAGGTAGTATGAAGACTATTACATGGCCCCTAAGAGTATATTACATGCATTAAAACACTTGAGAGGGATCAACCATATTAGGGGTAAGGTAGTATGAAGACTGTTACCGATGGTATCCTTTCTACACACTCATGTTTCCCTAGACGTCTTTGCCAATTCAATATCTTATGGCTAGTTTTCTAAAGCCTAATGCGCATATTCATCACAAGAAGCAACATAATAAAGATCTACATAATAAGTTTCATGCAATCATAAGTAAATACTAATGGATCTATCCAGGCATATTATAAGGAAGTGAAGAACATAAATCAATCAAACAACACATAGACATATTAAATGATAAAAGATAAAGGATCTCACTGGATTAGAACATGAGTTAATGGCAAATACAAGAGGGTTTTGACACCCTAAAAATGGCCTAAGTAGCAGCCAAATTCGTCTTCTAAAACTAGGGTTCGGATCCCAAAAGTTACACACTTGAAAACCCTAAAAACTATAGGTATATATAGAAAAAGAAGTCGCGACGGCTTTGCAAGATTCCTGACGCTGCCGCTTCGTCGAATATTCTAGGGTTTCTTTTGTGGCAGCTACGTTCTGATGCCTTCGTGAGGATCCTGACGTTGTCGCTTGTAAGATATGACGGCATCGCTAGGAATCATGACGTCGTCTCCAGACATTGTACAAAATTCTTTAAGAGACTTTGGTGTAGAGTCGTAATCTTGTCCGTTTCTTCTCCAATTGAGCCCAAGTCACGTGTCTTTCCTCCAAAAGTCATCCAAATGCTAAAAATGTAAAAACAAACGTTTAAGTATGTAATTTGGGCATAAAAGCATGATTTGGGGGGTTAAATGACCCCTAAAAAGCATATAAAATGACACCTCATCAAATACCCCTACACTCGGGATTTGCTTATCCTCAAGCAGATAGGATTTTATACCTAGACAATAGCAATATGGGGGCATTTAACCTACTCTTTAAAACCAGATTACAACACAACCTTCTAGACCTCGTAATTAAAAGCACGGAATGTACATACTAGCACCTCACAAAGTGTTTGGATTCTCTCTTTCCTACGAGTGTATAATGAATTATAACAATATAGGAAACGTGAAAATTAACACTCATTATCTGTCATAGCATACAAATTACCATAGGCTTGGTAAAGGATCAAACCTCCATCGCTGGGTGCAAGTACTAGAAATTACTATCTAAGAGGGCTTTAAAGGGTTGTGATGTGTAGGGTGTAGGTTAAACAGCAGCAATAACGGATGGTTAATACACGGGCGGGGACAAGTTAATTTAACTACAAGAATACATGCTGACGCGTTGCTAAGCCAAGACTCGACTACTCTACAGATGGACAACGAACTAAAACATACAAACTCTACATTAATCTGTTTCTTTTTCTTTTCTGTTTTTTTGTTTTTCTTTTTTGATAACATAATACATCACTTGGGGTTTATAAACACACCCCTACACTTGAGTTTCTGCTAAATCATTACAATTTACTAATCTAATGACCCGAATTGAAAGGAACAACAAACATGGAGCGTATTGAGCTCTATTGGGGGTAACATGTGACTTCTTCCCCAATTCTTCATAAGATAAAAAGTACCATGATTCCCAATCATCCTAAAACTGTATTTACAAGGATAGACTCGACTTAGCAACTATGTACTTTTGCAATAATTAACTGGGTTTACAATACTGTACTAAAAGCGAGTACATACAAGGTAGGTTAAGGCAAAATTGGGTGTAACAATTGGTTCAAGGGTGACAATGCTCTTCATTAATAGTCTGGAATCCACCAAAAAATTACGAGAACCGTGAAAAAGATAGGCTCGAAGGGGTGTACTAGGGGTATCCTACACTAAAAATGAGTGCATGGCAAGGGTGTGGGATAGTTATATGATCGAGGTGACCATCATAACAATTATAGGTTTAAAACATGGGTTATCTTAGTGCCTCTTATCATTTAGCAAACCCTAGTTCTCACTATGCGGTCTCAAGATGCATCACAAAAACAGGTTCTCTAATTTAATACACTACCGGTACACTCATATAATTTTAAGCCGATACCAATGCTCCAGAAAAGGCAACGAAACCACACATACACATCCATAATGATAGAATAAATACACATGATTGCTCGCTCCTTAACTCGAGAAAGCTAAGGTAAAATTATCTTGGGTATCAAAAATGGATACCATAATTCCTATAGATCAAAAGGCGAGCCTCTCATTTTTGGGGTGGAATTTTGAGGGTTTTTGTGCTAGTCATATAAATTTCTATCCATGAGACGCTCATAATACTTAGTTTTCATCGGAATGTGTCATAATTTTTTTAAAACTTTGGTTAAAATTACCGTCTAGGCTATGTTTTGATATATTACTCATCATTTTAAGGACAAAGCAAATGGCAATTGAAGGAATAGTTTCTAAGGCTTATTTCCCTACACTTAAGTTGAACATTGTCCCCAATGTTCTTAAAAGTACATGTAAAATGAATAAAGGGAAAAGAAAACAAGTAAAAGAAACTAGTACTCCCTTGGTGTTAGCCTTATTTTCTATAAGTCAAACATGAATGTAATCGGTCGTCTTTGTTTAGATTAAGTCTTGTTTTGTAATAGGCTAGTCGGGTTCAATGGGCTTAGACTTTAAGCTAATATTGTCCATGTTTCAAGGTAAAGCCCAAGACAAGCCAAGCCCGACCCAAGAACAATAGTCCATACGCCAACCTTGTGGGTATGACTATAAATAGGACCCTCTCCACACATGGAGAGGGTGTTGGTTGTCATTTGTTTCATTTAGCAATCTAACCATCCTTCCTTTCTCTCTACTTTCTCTCTCTATCTTCTTTCTCCTTTCTTTAGCTTATTTTTTCGTGTATGATCATTGTGTTGCTTATTGTTGTGATTTGGATAATATTTGGGATAATAAGTGGTATCAATCGCCAAGGAGTTTTCATAGTTTTTTAGTCATGGTTCTTTAATCAAAATGCATGGATCTAGTTTCAGCTTATCTATTTTTCTTTGAGTCTTGATTCTTAAGCTTGTTTTTAGTCTTAGTTTATAGCTTACTTGTAGCTTAAAACAGCTTATACAAGAATCAAAAATAGTTTCTTTTTAACTTTAGTACTTGTTCATGGTTTTTGAAAATAAAGAAATTCAAAAATCATTAAAAACCAAACTTTTGTTGTTATTTTGAATCATCAAGTTGTACTTCTATCATTTTCGTGCTTATTAGAAGCTTATTGAAGCAACAAACAAAGTTTTTGAATCAAAAAGTATGGGTTTAAATTTGAATGTTGCGGTGTGTGTAAAAGTTATGAAGTCTGCGGTTTGTGCACACATGAAGACTACGGTTTGTGCAATTTAGTGTTCTGCGGTTTGTGACAGCGTTTTAGTATAGTAGCGGCGGCGTTGGTCCATCTTACATAAAGCGTCATGATCCCTGTGTGTAGGTAGTTCTATGTAGGAAACTCATAGACAAAACGCTAAACACAAGAAATTGAGAAAACATAATTTATACAGGGCTATGGATGTGTGCGTTAAGTTAAAGGATGTTTGCGGTTTATGTGTTCTGCCGGCCGGCCCCAATGTGTGATTCTACGGTTTATGTAGCTTAAGTTCATGCGGTTTGTGTAAGTTAAGTTCTTGCGGTTTATGTAACTTAAGTTCCTGCGGTTTGTGTAACTTAAGTATCCTGCGGTTTATGTAATTTAATCTTGCGGTTTGTACAAGAGAATTAGGATTACCAAAAATCTTTCTGTCTAACCAACTTCGGTACCCAATTTCAGTAAAACCAATTTCGTCAAAGACCAATTTTGGTGAAACATCAATTTGGACAATTATTGTGACAATTAATTTGGACTTATAAGACACGTAACATGACAATAATTTCCAACAAAAACAACAACTTTAACTTCATGGTTTCTTCTTGATTTAGTAAAATCCCTCGAAAGTCTCACTTCTTTTCTCGGTTTAATCAAGACTTGTAAAATCTCGTGAACTAGAATTCCATATCAAACCACAATCTAAATCACTTCATAAAACTTGATCTAATACCCATTCATAACAACATCAAAATGTCAAATACCAATAACAACTTGCAAACTCAAACATCAAATGCTCTTCACAATGCCATCATGGAAGCATGTGGTAAAGACCGTCCACCAATGTTAGCACCTGGTAACTATGTTTAGTGGAAATCCCGAATCAAGAGATACATCAACACCAAACCTAACAATGAACTTATCCACTATTGTCTCCAGAATCCACCCTACAAATTTAAATGGGCTGAAAGAACAATTCCAGTTTCAGAAGGTAGTTCAGAAACAACTACATAGGGGTACATGGAGAACTATAAGAATGATTCACAAGACATAAGGAACCAATTGGATGTTGAAGCTGAAGTTGTTCAGATAATTCTCACAGGGATAGATAATGATATTTACTCCACAGTTGATGCTTGTCCAAATGCATGTGAGATGTGGAAAGCTATTAAAAGGTTGAAACAAGGTGAGCCAATCAATGTTCAAGATCTAGAAACCCATTTGTTTTGGGAATTTGGGAAGTTTACCTCACGAGATGGTGAAACACTTGAATCGTATTACTCGAGGTTTTACAAGATGATGAATGAGCTTGTTAGAAATAAGTGTGAAGTTACCAATCATCAAGTGGATGTCCAGTTCTTACTTCAACTACAACCAGAATGGCAAAGGTTTGTGACACTTGTTAATCAGAGTCAAGAGTTGAAGATTGTCTCCTACCACAAACTTTATGACATCCTGAAGCAACACCAGAGCGAAGTCAATGAGATAAGAGATGGAAGACGGAGCACGTACTGCTAATCCACTTACACTTGTTGCTCAACAACAACCAGTTTACCATCCTCAAAACCATCCTACTCACTACACTCAAAATTCCTCAACCAGACCACAACAAGCTGCTACCAGAAACAAAGGTAAAGCAATTGTCAACTCTCCTCAACCTACTTATGATCAAAAACCTAAAATGGTTGCTAAAGACGATGCATTGTCAAAGGAGAAGGAGATTGATGAACTTATGGCTTTAATGTCTCTATCATTTAAGAAAATCTACAAACCTACCAACAACAACCTCATAACTTCATCAAACAATAGTAGAGCAAACCAGGATAATACTCCAAGAATTAATAGAGGAATTAGGTATGATAATCAGAGGGTGGTCAATATTGATGAGGTAGGGAGAATATAGGTACACAGGTGGTATAGTAATCTGGGATTCAGTGTTATAATTGTAAGGAATATAAGCATGTAGCAAAGGAATGTCAAAAACCGAAACGGGCAAATGATGAAGCTTATCACAAGGAGAAGATGCTATTGTGTAAGCAAGAGGAAGCTGGATTTTAGTTGAATGCAGAGCAAGCTGATTGGAGGGATGACACTGATGATGAACTTGAAGATCAGGAATTGGAAGCACATTATTTGTATATGGCACAGATTCAAGAGGTTACTTCAGATGTTGCTAACAATTCTGGACCCATCTTTGATGCTGAGCCATTGCAAAAGGTATAAACTGATGATGATAACTATAATGTGTTTGCTAATAACAGAGAACATCCTGAGAAACCTGAATATGTTAATGACACATATTCGGATGAACAAGGTGATACTAATATCACTACTGATTCATTAGATATGAGCAATAATAGAGGAGAGGCTGACCAGGATAAAGATGAAGATCTTGCTAGAGAATTCTTTAATTAAAAATCTAAAATATGAAATTGATGAAAGCTATGAAATTGATGAAAGCAAAGATCATAATAAACTGTTGGAATCATCAAACAAGAATTTAGTTGATAAATTAAAAAGTGAAATTGAAAATTTCAAAAACAAAAATAAATGTTTAGAATCATCAAATAATCATTTCAAAGAAGCAAACACTGAACTAGCAAAGAATAATTAATTGATGTTCAAAGACCTTAAGAAGTTCCAAGCTGAACTTGATAGGTATTATGATGTGAATTATGCATCAAAGGTGGAAATTGATTGTGCAAAAGCTAAAGGGGATTTAATCTCATACAAAATGTCTTCTAAAAAGTCATTTAATAAATATACTCGAAAGATAAATGATTTAAATCAAACGATTTTAGAAATAGAAAAGGAGTTTTTTGCACATCAAGAAACTATCTCCATAATGTCATAAGAAAAAGAAGCACAAAAGAAGTTTTACAAAACTCGTGAAGACATAGAAATTGAAAAGGTCATTGCTTTAGAAAACAAAGTCAAGGTTTTGGATGATATTGTATATAAAACCAGTCAATCAGTTCAAACAATGAATATACTTAATCGTAATTGTAAAACGAGTTTTGTTAAACCTGAGTTCCTCAAGAAAGCTTAAAAAGGGAATCCTCGTTTGTATGATATAGGTTGCTATTATGATAATCTTGCTTTAATGTTAGCTCCTGAATCTGACAAAATGATTAGTCTTGCCCAAGAAAGTCAATCAAAATTAAGTAATTTAATCAAACCTTTTGATTATAAAAACTTGAATAATCTTTATGATTTGTTCGTTCCACAACGTGAAAAGTCTGCTGAACAAAGATATTTTTCAGAAAGGTCAAAAATAAATCATACACCTGTAAAAAATGGAATTTCAAAAGAGTCTTTTAATAAACAAACAACTTTGTTAGAAAAACGGATGGATGAATCCATTCCGTGGGATCAAAAGTGTAAAAGCTCTAAAGAACTTTTCAAAATTAAAAGTAATGCTGACACGATTTTTGATGGAGTGGAACGTTGCAAACAAACAATTGCTAAACGGGCATATTTTGGTCATATAGTTCCATTCATTCAAAACACAATCGAAGGAAATTTTTTATCCCCAAATTTAAAAATTCAATGATGATTTAGAAAAATTTCACTTGTGTATGAAAGAGGAAATGGTTGCTAATTTGAGATACTTTAATTCTCTTAAACATGAAGTAGACTCTCTTAAAACTCAACTGGAAACTCAAAGAACATAGTTTTTGAATGAAATCGATCGACTTTCCAAGGAATATTATTATGCTGATCACTTGAATGCTTTACTTGGTGTGTACACTAGACTTGATAAAGTTACTAATTTGTAATGTGATTATTTGGAAACTTTGGAAACTTTGGAAAAATATGAACATCTTGAAAAAGAGATTGCAAAAAGAACAAAAAATGTGAATAACAAATCTTTCAATGAATTATCAAAAAGATTTTCTGAACTTGAAAAACATTCAATTAATTTTAAACTCTCTTTACAGCAAAGTTAGGAACAACTTAATAATGACAAAGTTTGGAAACAAAAAGAATCAATTTCATTTCGAGAATTAAATGTCAAATATTTTGAAATTCAAGACTTGAAAGCTCAAATACAAGACAAAAACATTGCAATAAGTGAGTTTAAGAAACTTATTGAAAAAATGAAAGGAAAATATGTGGAAACTAAGTTGAAAAATCATCAGTTATTCGACAACCGAATGCTTTTAAAAGTCAAATACAATCAATTTAGGTAAACCGACTACTTTTTCAGATTCTCTTGCAAAGAAAGAGTTTTCAAAGTTAAAGTCGGTCACCATAAATAATTTGTCAAATGATCTTTCAAATCCAGTCACTGCACATATTTTACCTCAAAATGAGAATACAGTTCAAAAGAACACAAACGTGATTGCACCAGGAATGTACAAAATGAAAACTAGGATTATTCAACCTAGAAAATCTTAGTTACCTCAAGAAATTAGGAAAACTAATAAACGCGTGTCTTTCTCTACAGGGGTAATTCTCACTTAGTGTTAGTAGACCACAACTTAAGAGCAATCGATTAGAAGATAGAGTCATGCATAACAATAGTCAAGGGAAGAAGCAACAAGTAGAAGACCATCGTAGGAATTTTAAGTTTTCTAATAATAAAACGTCAGTAACTACGTGTAATGACAGTTTGAATGCTCAGACCTCAAATGTAAACTTTGTGTGTGTTACTTGGGAAAATGTATGATGAATGACAATCATGATTTATGTGTTCTTCATTATATTAATGGCATGAATTATAGGACTAAAATGCATATGGTTGTGCCTATTAGTACTAGAGAACCCAAGAGAACTGTGAACCAATCTGTTGCAACACCCCTTAAGAAAACAGTTGACGCAGAATCCACTAATCAGAAACCTAGAAGCATAACTAGAAATCAATATAAGCATATTAGTAAGAAATGTAGATGGTGGTACTCTAAGATCACACCACCAGGATATAAATGGAAACCTAAGTCTAGTGCAATGAATGTTAAACCAAATTTTAGTTTGCCTCTATGAAAAAAATCTAGAAATGCTAATACTTTGGAACCCATGACACTTAGGAAATCCACTTTGTTCAATACTCCATTATCTTCTAATTATTTTGCAGCTCATAGAGATAATATTGTTCATCATAGACTCTAGGTGCTCAAAGCACGTGACGGGAAATCTCAAGATTCTAAGTAATTTTATGGAGAAATTTATGGGTACGTTAAAGTTTAGAAATGATTAAATTGCACCGATTCTTGGTTATGGAGATTTGCTTTAAGGAAATATCACTATCAAAAGGGTTTATTACGTCAAAGGGTTGAATCATAATTTATTCTCTGTTGGTCAATTTTGTGATGCGGATTTAGAAGTTGCTTTTCGGAAGTCTACATGTTACATCCGTGATTTGAAGGAAAATGATTTTCTCACAGGTTCTCGTGGCACAGATCTGTATTCCATCACTCTTCAAGACACATCCACTCCTAATCCAATTTGATTAATGGCTAAAGTGTCATCATCACAAACATGTTTATGGCATCGTCGTCTTTCACATCTAAACTTCAATACCATCAACTTGCTTTTAAAGTATGATATTGTGACTGGCCTTCCAAAATTGAAATTTGTCAAAGATCATCTTTGTTCTTCTAGTGAGTTGGGGAAAGTAAAACGTAAGTCTTTCAAGACTAAAACTACCCCAAGCTCAAAGAGACGTTTATAAATTCTACACATGGACTTATGTGGTCCCATGAGGTTAGAAAGCTTTAATGGTAAGAAATATGTGCTGGTAATTGTTGATGACTATTCAAGATATACTTGGACTCACTTCTTGAGATCCAAAGACGAAACACCAAAAGTTCTCATCGAGTTCCTTAAATGTGTTCAAAGAGGACTTCATGCTCAAGTTAGAACAGTTCAAACTGACAAAGGCACAGAATTTTTGAATAAAACTCTTCATGCATACTTTGCTCAAGAAGGTATTGAACACCAAAAGTCAACTGCTCAAACACCTGAACAAAATGGCATTGTCGAAAGACAGAATCGTACTCTTGTTGAGGCTTCTCAAAAAATGCTAAGCGCCGCTAAAGTTCCTTTGTTCTTTTAGGCTGAAGAAATTATCACAGCATGTTTTACTCAAAACCGTTCACTCGTAATTCCTCGACATGAGAAAACTCCTTATCACATCATCAATGGCCAAAAACCGTCTGTAAAATTCTTTTACATTTTTGGCTCGTTATGTTATATCGTCAGAGATGGTGATAATCTTGACAAGATAAAAGAAAAAGGCGATGCGTGTATTTTTGTAGGGTATTCTACTCAGTCAAGAGCTTACATGGTATATAACAAGAGAACAAGAGTGATAGTTGAAACCATTCATGTTAAATTTGATGAATTGCCTCATATGGCGTCAGATCACATCAGTGCTAATCTCGTTTAACAACGGCACTTGAACAAGACAGTTTAAGTCCCGGTCCACAAAGTCAACAAAATGTTCCTCAAGCAGTTGAGACAATAACATCCTCAAAGGAGCTGGATTTGCTGTTTAGTCTGATGTTCGATGAACTACTCAATGGAACTACTCTAGTTGTGTCAAAGTCTTCTGTTGTAACTGCTGTTGATGCACCTGATAAACGTCAACTACACAACACAACTCCATCTACTTCAACAACTGTTGTTGTAGATACACCTCCATTGAACATTCAAACAACACCTGAAACTACAAGTCAAGCACCAACTCAAGCACCAACTATCACTTCTACTGAGAACATTAATCAAGCAAAAACTCATAAAGAAAATGCACAAGTTGAGAAGACGAATTTATCAACATCTTTAGTACACCGGTACATGAACAAGGGGAGACATCTTCTCGTTATGTTGATTCGTCAAACATGCATACATTCTATCAATGATATCCTTTAGAACATCATTGGACAAAAGATCATCCGTTAGAACAAGTCATTAGAAATCCTTCTCAATCAATTAGAACAAGACGTCAACTAGAAACAGATGGTGAGATATGTATGTTCGCACTCATCGCGAGTCAAACCGAACCTAAAAACATCAAAGAAGCCATGGCTAATTCTGCATGGATTGAAGCGATGCAGAAACAACTTCACCAGTTTGATCGATTAAATGTATAGGAATTGATCGACATACTACTCTGCAAAAATGTCATTAACATGAAGTGGCTCTGAAAAAACAAACGTGATGAAGAGAATATTGTAATACGCAACAAAGATTGTCTTGTAGCTAAGGGATACAGTCAGCATGAAGGAATTGATTTCAAAGAGTCATTTCCTCTAGTCGCTCAGTTGGAAGTTGTCTGGTTATTTGTTGCGTACGCTGCACACAAATCAGTTCCAGTATACCAGAAGAATGTCAAGACAACATTTCTTAACGGACCTCTGAAAGAAGAAGTATACGTCAATGATGACATCAAACAATGTCTATTTTATAGCATCATTTATCCCATATAATTAACCCATTTTGTATAATTATTGCAAATAATTGTTACTTAGTCGTTTGTATTTGAGATTTGCAGTAATTATGGAGTACTTGGTAAATATTAGCAAAAGGCGCGCATTTTGGAGCTTAAATGAAGACATTTTGAAGATTACTATTCTGACAACCAATACGCCATATCCATCAAGGAAGATACGGTGTATATGTGCCTACACTCACAAAAAACCACAAAGGAAACATGATAAATATGTTGTATCCAGAGAAGACCAATACGCCGTATTAGAGATATAGAAGGTGGATATTCTGGAAGATATCAAACGTGGTCCCTATTCCAAGAAACCCCCGATACGCCGTATCAAACCCATTCGATATGCCGTATCGACACAGACTCCAGACCCTATAAATACAAAACTCAAAAATAAGTTTTAAGTGTGCTAAATCATATTCTCGATACCTAAACCACAAAAGTCAATTTTCAAAGGAGAAAAAGAGCAGAATAGGTCTCGCAATACGATCCAATCCATAGGAGACAACGTGTAATTTCTTATACTTTTATAATCGTTCAGTTTTTGGTATCATTCGTTAACTCGGTTAGTTTACCTTGGTTAAGCCATTACTCTTGTATTAATCATGATGTTTGAAGGCTAATACCTTCACTAACCGCTTTTTTTAATTCGGATCACGCGGACTGTCTCGACACACGTAAAAGCACATCTAGTGGAATATAATTTTAGAGCATTGTTATAGCTAGTCAGGTGGTCGTCAAAGAAACAAGACCGCACTTCAATGTCTTCAGCAGAAGCCGAGTATGTGTCTTTATCTGCGTGTTGTGCTCAAGTTCTCTGGATGCGAACTTAGCTCACAGATTATGGCTTTCACTTTGCACATTTTTTTTTTTTTTTTTTTTTTTATATTTTATTTTTTTGAATTTCATTTTACAAACGCAACTCCCGACAATTATTTTTTTACTTGACATTTAATTTAATTTCTATAAAATACCCATGTATTGTGACTCACAAGCAGCCAATAGTCATATCGTTGGCAATCCAGTTCCAACATTCCTGTACCAAGCAACATTGATGTTAGATTATCATTTCATATAGCGAATAGGTTAAAAGGGTATAGTTGAATTATTCTTTGTCGGAACTGAATACCAGTTAGCTGACCTGTTTACTAAAGCCTTACCCGAAGATAGGTTTAAGTATCTCGTTAGACGACTCGGTATGAGATGTTTTGAATCTAAATGAAATAAGGTTTTGGTAAACGAATCAGCTTGATATCAATCAAACATCGATATGTAAATATTTTTATTTTTTTATCTTTATTTTGATTTATAAATATTTTTGAAAAAGAAAATGCATAAATATAAAATCTAAAAAAACAAATTATAAAATCAGAAAATTTTCAAAATACCAAAAAGAATCTTCTCGACATGTCTCTTGGAATCGATAACATTTACATACCTAAAAATGTCGATTAACATTGACAGGGATCTGTGTCAATGGAAGTTGAGCAAAGTTCAAACGCTTTTATAACATGTCATTTCTATTTTTTCTCATATGGCTTACAGTTACTTTAGACTATAACCCGGACCCGAATGTCATAAGGGAGTGTACGTTTCAGTGCACTTACTCTAAAATTAGAAGAGAAGTCTTCTATAATGTGTTTTTCAAATCATTGAACACAATTTTCATGAAAACTTAAATGTCAAACATTTATTTGTTTAACAAGTGGTATCTTTAAAATTAAGTGTTAAACACTTCACCTCCCTCACAAACTTTTCCAAAATTATGGTATCAATTTTCTCAAAAATGTCATATTTATATGGATCAAATTTTGAAGGGAGCTTTTAAAAACTAAAAGCCTTTAATGTATTTTGGGTACATCTCATAAATGTCAATTTTATGTATCCAAAAATCTCTATGTGAAATTTAAAATGTATGCGGTTACCACAATGTCATATTGTGAAAAACTAGAAGGGGGTTGAATAATTTGCCGCTTTTTAAATTTAAGGTGTTAAAGTGTTTGTAAACTTTTAGATTCGACTTTATGTGATTTCAACACTTGCACAACATGATCAATATACTTATCTAAACAATCAATAGAATGATATGAGAAAGTAATGTAAGATAATAGATAAGAGTAAGAATAATCAAACCACAACGTGAGGATTTTATAGTGGTTCGGTAATGAAGCACTCTTCGCACTACTCCACTCCACCGAGCCACCAAACTCGGAGAGTTTTCTTCACTTCATGTCAAAAAAATCCTTATGGCGAGAATATCGTTACAACAACGTTGTTACAAACAATTTATGACACCCCAAAGCTATATGTCGAGTTCTAATCTTAGCTTGAACCAATCTATTACCAACACAACTTCACGACTTGTTCACGATGATCACAACTTCATGACCTCTTCACAATTCAAGACGTTTTCACAAACTTCATGACTTCTTCACAACTTCACTCACACACTACTTATATCACAAACTATCTAATACAATTTGTAAGATCACACGATTCTAACTATACTTACAAGTTTCACCTAAGATCTAGCTACTACACACAAATACCAAGATATACTAATAGTTACAAATTTATGATATGGAATGCAACAAATTGAATACACATTGAGGTGTGAATTAATTCTTCACTTGATGATGAAAGTATTCTTCTCTTGCACTTGAGGAATTGAGCTTGGATCACTTGGAAACAAAGCTTTATGATTAAATGATCAAAGGATTTTAGTGAGATGTGTGGGTTGTTTTAGAACAGAAAGAATGAGTGCAAAAGGTGAGAAAATAGTGGGGAAAAGTCTAGTATTTATAGGACAAACTAGGGGAGCGTCTACCTAGGGGCGGTCCCCTTAAATAGGTGGGCGGTCCCCTTAAAATTAAGGGGGCCGCCCGTGTATTTAAGGGGGCCGCCCTAGGCTAGGGCCTCCCCAGTTTGTCTTTTGTGTAGGGGGGATTTTCTGGAACTTTTCTAGCCGTTTTAGGTCCGAAAATTTGAATTTCAAAATGTTTATTTTGAATAAAACATTTCTTTTAATTGTAGAAAATGTTTTGTAATGTTTATAAAAATGTTTACAACATTTTATAAAAGTTTGAGGTTGAATAAAAAATTTCCTTTGATCATAAAATGCATTAAGCATTTATTTATTCATACCTTTAAGTGATATAATTATCGAAAATAAAATTTTACTACTAATTACTTGTTTATTTAATTTTACATTGAGTTTTGATATTTTGTGTATTCAAAATGTAAGATGTGAAAAATCAATTAATTAATGTTTTTTAGGCTTATATTTATAAAAAATCTCCTCTTTTTTGATGATATACAATTTTTAAACTCATTAAATGTTAAAATTATTTTTAAACAAGTATTTAGTGCGTCTCATGTTCATTTTCCCCCTTTTTGTTGAATTCAAAAAATACTTCTTGAGAATTGTAGTTAGTTCGACGGGAATAATTACTCCCCCTTGATGTGTGATCACCCTCGTTCGTGGGCATCCAGGAATCGCGATATTGTTCTTGGCTAACAAAACTGAGTTAGAGCTATACAAAATATTTTCTAATCATGTTAGCAAGAGGGAAAAATTATAGGCATGTTAGTAATGCAACCAACAATAATTATCCCATTGAAGTAAAATAGTGTGTGAACCACACTCATGCATACATAAGGCAAAAATAACATGCTAACATACATGATTTTTTTTAAACTACAAAGAGTCCTAAAACTAGTAAAGCTCTATAGGACTTACTTGCAAAATGGTGGATGGACAATTATTTGAGAAGACAAACATAGATGTATGTTAGTTTGGTGAAGATAGTGGAGGTGGTGGAATGGATAAGTTTGTTGGTGGTTGTGAGAGCATGTGTTCAATATATGAAAACATATATTAAAGTTCATCTCTCAATCCAAATATGAGAGTACGATTGTGAATGCAACACAAGCATGAATCTCCATGTGCCTCAAGAAGGTTCCAAGGAATGGGATGACCAACAATACGTGGTGAAGGTGATGGAGTATCAAATGGACATTTGTTTAGGTTTATCATTTCATCACCAAAACACAAAAATAGAAAAATAGATTTTAGAGAGAGAAAGTAAAAAGAAGGAAAATGGTTATTGGTTCACAAAAGAAAAATGAGAACGCAAACACCCTCTCCACACTTGGAGAGGGCTTTAAATAGCTACAAGGATGATGGGACTATTTTGTAGGCTTTGTGTGTTGGGCCGGTTCATAGAACAAACGGCTTGAGCGACCAATAGGCCCCAAACTAGCTTAACTAAACTCCCGGAAAATCTAATGTTTTGCTACAGGATCGGGATTATTTAATGGACCATCTCTTTATTAAATACACGGCTACACAATTTCCCCCTAAGGGGTGGTCATCAAATGTGGATCATTCTTGTGACGTCTTGAGATTGGAGCCTTGTATTCTTGGGAATGCCTTTTTGAAGATCATTTGCATGTTTGTGATCTTGGATCTTTGAATCTTTAATTGATATTCTTTGACAAGAATACTGAATATCGGGGTGTCTTTGGCCTTGTTTGTCTTGGACTACTTGAGATATCTAATCTCTAATCTTGAATCTTTATTGCCGCCTTGCGATCTTGTGTCCCAACCCTATACTCAAGATCTGAAAGCTTGGTAACAATCTTCCTCAACATTTTCTTTTAACATGATTACTTTGTACCACAAAATGTTCGTATGAGAAGTGATTGTTATCAGAGATTGCGGTAAGACTTTGATTTAGATGAGCTTTCATCATGTATTAATCTTTGAGGATTGAGCTTGAGGTCTTGAATCTTGACTCGTCAATGACTAGAAGCTGCTTACCGTCAGGATAACCTGCAATATAGGTTTGAGATAAAACTTATATGGATGATAGTTGTCTTTGTCATTTCGTGCGATTATGGTTGCATATAAAACCACGGTTCCTCTGTTAATCAGTTATATATACTGCCTGTGATTTTCAGGGAGAATCAAAGAATCTCCTTGATAGGATTCGCAGCTGCACTAGCCGTTCGTTACCGGAGCCTTCAAAGAAGACAACACAGTAAGGTGAATTAGATAGTTACTATCTTTTGATTTGAAGTCTTCTGTAATTCATTTTTACATGGTACAAGTTGGTTTCATATTGATCGCACCATCGTTTTTTCAGTTGACACAAGTTTGATTCATATAGAATCTGCAAGTACTACCAAGAGCTTGATAGATGTTGGCTATGAAGGATTTCCATCTTCACTGTGAATATAAAGAGTATCACTTCTGATGTTCTGGCAATTATCACAACGGATTAATGGCGTAGGACTTAATGATCCAAATGTTGTATAATGATGTACGACGTTTTGTATATTGGAATTTGTGTTAGTGAGATTTTTGATAGATCTCGATGGCTCTAGACTCTATAAGTTCACATTTGTTATTTGATAATCGGAGGCTGGAGAGGATGCACCTTTTCAATTTCAACGATCTCGGAATGAGGAAAGCGATTAGAATTGTGTTGATCTCGTGAAATATGATACAGAAATCTTTTGAAGAGTTCTGAGTGGCTAAGGGGGATTGTGCATAGCATCACTGGGTCCATGATATTGTCTTCAATATCGAATCATCTCTTTGTGATTACGATAGGATTATGCATTGGACCGGTATTTGCTAAGGTAGTATGGTGGGCTCTTCTTTTTTTTCACCCTTTGCCTTACAATTCTTTTACATTCTTCAACCTTCAGTTGCGTACGGTACTTCTGACTAGTACCTTGTTGGGTTTATTCCAGCACTAGCTCCATCTCAGTCAGCACTATCCCCTTATTCTCACTTTACTCCTTTTTCAATCATACCTAGGACTTCTACTCTATCTAATGGAGTGTTCCTGGGTAGATCCCTCCGGTTCTGGCTGGATCATGGAACGAATATACCTAACCTTAACCGCCTTATAACTCCTTGAGAAATAACAGTTGGTCGGTCTTTGAGATATTGCCATGAAGATCCATAAAACGTTCTGTTTAATATCAATCAACGTGTTCTGTGAAATCATTTGAGACACATTGAGAGTTCACGAGTTACAAAATAGCTCCCCTACACATATGCACCATTGATGAAAGAGTTTTGCCATGCGAGGTTTGGAAACACTTTATAGATTGAAGATCGTATCCGTTATTAATCCGTATTGATCACATTTTAATCACTATTTTTCCTCTCAAAAATTGCATATGTGTTGACAGTTTTTGTCAATTAGTGAATTAAAAACAAATTAATGTCCGGGAATTCACCTGAGCCTAACAAAGTATATCGAGAGAACAGGCTGTGCATGCAGAATGAATATATTTCATTATACTCCCCCTCAATTATAGAATAGATTGAAAACTTGGAATTGGAGTTTGTTGAGCACACAATTTTGAAAGGAATTTGTAATTTTCTTTTTGATTATATCTTGAAACAATTGTGGCTAACAGAAACATATGTGAGTATATATCTGTTTTACATCATTTTTCCTTAAAAAGCTTCTCTTGAGCATTCAAAACTTTGAATGTTTATATCACATAGCTCAAGACCGAGAAGATATGAGCTTCCCGTTGTTTAGGATAATATGTACATAAATGAACATTTTCCTTTATTTTGGAGACTGAGTCCTAAGCTGACATTTATTCGAAGTCGTAGAGAAAAAAATGAAAGGACATGTTTTGAAAGCATTTGAAACTCTCGCTCGAACTTCATTTATTCACCTGTGTTAATATTAATCAACATTTCTAGGTGCGCAAATGTTATCGATTGTCGAGGCTGAGGGACATGTCGGGAGAAGATTCTTTTGTTATTTTTTGAAATTTTTTGATTTTGGATTTGTTTTTTAGGTTTTATTATTTTTTATATTTTGTTTTTCTTGGTTTTATCTTTTTGTATTTGTTTGTTCTAATAAAATATAACAAAGGAATTACTAAGATTTTGCAAAGAAGTTCAGTTCTTTAGAGATAATCTGGGATACAAAGGCGACGAACAGATAGTTGAATCGGGTATACTGGAGAGCTGTTGGTTTTTTGATGAGGTAGCCAGTTGGTAATCCGTCTTGACAAATTACAGTTCAATGTACCTCCATTTCCATGTGTTCCTTTATGAAATGGGTAGCGGACAGTGCGATGTTGTTTTGTTCTTGTGTGTTGGGACGGGTTGCTGGATTATGGCTAAGGTGATTCTCGAATCACAGTAGATTGGAATCTTGTTGAAGTGAAAGCCTTGAGTCGTTAATGTGTCCGCATCATAGGATTGGGCACAGCAAAAAACGGATAGGACACATATTCTGCTTCCGCGGTAGACAGGCAGTACAGTCTTGTTTTCTTGTGGACAAGTCTAACTCCAACTTTTTTGCCTAAGAATTGAGCCTCCACCGGAAGTACTCATGAAGGTGTGTCTTTACATCCGTAGTCTGCTTCGAAAATCCGGTTAGTTTATACCAGAATCTATCGTATACCAAAGACCCTATGAACGGTTCCCCGGATGAGGAGATGATAACGAAAGATCTTTTAACCTCCTTGAGAGGCTTCGTCGGTAGGCTATAGCTAGGTACCGAGCACATAAACAAGTAGCATGTTACACATGTTCGGTCTACTAGCGATAAGATAATTAGGGCACCAATCATGCTACGATATTTTGTTGCATCGACTGGAGATCCATTTTGATCTAGGTCAAGCTTGTCTTTGATCTCCATTGTGGTACCAACTGGATCACAAGTTTCCATTCCATACTTTTAAAGGATTTTCTAGCACGTTGTTGGTATCTGGTTTATAAAGATGCCTCGGGGGATTGGTTAACTTGTGTAAACCAAGGGAAAATCGTTATTTCCCCATCATCGACATTTCAACGCGGCTTTTATGAGGTAGGTAATAGTTGGGTGATACCTAGGGTGTGTGGAACCCAAAGATAATATCATCAACATAGACCTGTACCACTAAGATGTCATCGTCGAAGCGTCTTATAAACAACGTTGGATCAATTGTGCCTTTGAAGAAGTGATTATGTAGGAGAAACGTTGACAATTCATCGTACCATGCCCTTGGTGCTTGCTTTAACCATATTATCAGTGCCTTCTCTTTAACTTGAAGACATGGCTTGGTGATCAGTAGGCATCCGATGAAACCTTCAGGTTGACACACGTACACGTCTTCTTTTAGCGTACCATGCAAGAAAGCAGTTTTCACGTCCATTTGAAACACAATGAACGATTTGTGTGCAGCATATGCCAAAAATATCCTGATAGCTTCCATTCTAGCAACAGGAGCGAAAGGATTCTTCCAAAATCTAATTCCTTCCTCTTGGAGGTTACCCTCTCCACACCAGCCGAGACTTGTTTGATGACTCGTGTTCTCTTATCATGCTTGTTTTGAATTAACCATTTCAACGTGAGACGGTTTTATGTTATCCGGAAGAGGAACTAACACCAATACATCAAGCCTTTTGGAACTGAAGAAAGATCTTATTGCATTGATTCAATCCATGCTAAGGGTCGGTCATAGCCCTCTTTGTACATTATTGGGTTCCTTAGTGCTTCGTTATGCGTACATGCACATGTCACCATCGGATCGCAGTTGATTCCTTGTCAAAACTGTCGAGAGGGTTCTCGATTCACTTGTTCCAAAGGGTGATCCTTGTCCATGAAACTCAAGGAGGTGATATGGTTGGAAAAACAGTTTTGCATGTTCGTGGATCCCATATTGTAAGGATGAAAGATTAAAACATCACCTTGTGGAGTAGAGTAGCAATGGGATTTACAAAGTATTTGCATCGAACATAGCATTTGGAACATTGTCGCAATTGTTGCGGTTTGATGACTGAACATGTTCTTTGTATTTCAAGCTCGTCAAACATCCTTGTGAAGGTATTAGAAAGATCTGTTAGCTTGAGAGGATTGGCAATTATTGGCATTTCTGTCTGTAACACCTCCCAAAAAATACAACAATGTAGCGGAATACCCTACTTGGGGTGCTACTTCATATAATACATAGCGCTAGTCACAGAGAACGACCTCTAAATGTGTAGTTTGTAAAACAATATCGTTGATTTAATCAAAATCTTGTATTTATTATACATTTGTTCCATTTTTGCATTCACAATGAAAAGCTGAATGTATAGAACTCCAATGCACTTCATGAAATACCGTGATATAATTTCCCTGAGAAAAAACATGCTTAAAATGGTCAACATAATGTTGATGAATTCATTAGGTTACTGTAAATACCAAACGTTAGTTCCAATAAATGTATCTGCCCCAGCTGTATCTTACAGGTCATTTAAAAATGTTTTAGTGACTACTGTCTCCTACAGTATCATAAATAAATGTTTTGCGTCCATTTAATCCTTAAACGTCATTCCAAAATGTATGTATGTTTTTTAGAAATCATATTAGCTGTAAAATATGGAGACCATTTCTATTCCCCCAAATTATTCCCAATGTACGTGTCAAAGTTGGATCACATATATCCAAAAATATGTTATTGCCACTTTATTCAATTGTGTTGTATAAATCATGATTACATTACTTTAAGTTCATGAACTGTGACGTTAGACTTGTATGTACTGCCACTTTATTCAAGGCATAGTACAAGTGTAATATCGCTAGGTGTTCCCTCCAAGAACACCCGGCGTTTATGAAAAAACAATATGTACCTTCATGGGTGTTTCCCGCCAAGAACCCCTGGGCATTAATGAATATTGGCCCCGCAGGCGCCAAATCAAATCGTAATCCGACTATGGTATAACGTTCGTTCCAGTGTAGCTAGTCACCCCGAACGGGGGATTGTCAATCCCAATAGATCTTTATCTTATAACACCATTTCGCGCTCTCACCCTCCAAGTGATTTATGTTCATGCAACCTAGCTAATCCAATATCTATAAAAAGTATAGAACTGAGTTTACGTTCGAAAGAAAAAGTAAACCCAGTATTGTATCTCCTCGCGAGATATATAAGTGAGTATGTAAACCAAACAGGTAATCAACCATGTAAATGCGTTTGTAAACATGTATGCAGACGAGTTGAAAATGAGCACGTAACGAGTTTAAATCAAACACGTAATTGAATTTGTAACAAGCATGTTCTCACCCCAAAATATATGTAAAACATGTAAAACATGGGGCTATGAACTCACCTTGATGTTGAAGAACGATTGATAGGTAGGCATCTAATTCACTTTGATGATGAAGAATGATTGACAGATAGGCATCTAATATGCACAATACGAACTGAAGACGAAACTGCCTGACCGAGAAGACGCAGCTTAACTTAACGGCTAAGTCCCACTAGCCTAGGATAATGTGTTTGGGTTTCCCGGTGAATTGTTATGTCAACGCGACGCGTTGATAAAGATTTAGATTTAACGTTGTAATGGTTTGGTGGTTGGTTAAATAAATAGATTGAAAATGTACGCAAAGTGTGTAATATATATTCTTTATATATTACATATGAAAAATATCCCTTATATAATTCTTACCGTGAATTATATAATAAAGACAGACAATTCAAGGATTAATGTGAAATGCTTTAATACTTTGCAAGTATAAAAAGTGAGAAGTACATAATTAACAATAATTTCGATCAGTAATTTAATTTGAATAAGAAGTCCTTGTGTAGCCACAAGTTTTAATTAAAAATTTAACACACGACATTTGTAAAACTTTTACCATAGTTATGGTGTTACCTTCTAGCTGAAGATTATAAAATATAAAATAATATTTTTATAAACTTATATTTCGTTTCCTCGACAGGTCGCGTCTAAAATGGTTATCTCAATGTAAAAGTATAGTTTTCCGTTCATTGGTCGGGTTATTGTATAATACAAGTTAATGTATCTTTTAAAATATACTCTTGGTCCCCTTTATCGGTTTCTAAAATGATAGCAGTTTTAGTAAAACATTACTATATATAGAAATCTATAAAATTTTCGCCATGACCTTTCCGTTTATAAAACGATCCCAAGTCGAACGACTTTGTTGCAAATCCACTTTCCCAATTTAATTTATTTTGAAAATCATTTTACAATTCCAATGGTGTATAGATTTATTGTTTAATAACATGTTTCCATATTGTAACTTCGTTACGAATCATAGTATTTTATATTCGTCCCCAGTCTAATATAATGTAATATTAAATAATAATTAGTCACATTTATTTAACCAATTAACCACCGGTCCGATTATAATATTTATATCAAATTTTTGTATATTTTTATTGGTTAGAGTTATATATATCAAACGAACCCTTGTTGATCATTACTAACCAAACGTACCCTAACTGCGGTCACGGCAGCCAAACGCACCCTTGTGTCAATCCTGCTACCCCAAACGCACCCTTATTGTATAAATAAACCAAACACGCCCTATGTTCTTTTCTACCAAGCCAAATGTCATAAACTGCCAAACCAAACACCACCTTTTGGCAAAAAAAGCCAAACAAAAACACCCCCGTTTGGTTGTCAACCCCAAAAACAAACACCCCTTTGGCTGTGTTAACCCAAACATCCCAAATCTGTCCATACAACCAAACGCACCCTTGGTGCCACAAACAAACCAAACGCGGCCTTTCGCCGCTGACCCCGGAACCCTTACTAAACCCCTTTTTGAGTTATGGTCAACTCGGATCTACCACCCCTGTTTGGCTGCGGAAACCCAGCCGACTGCCTAACACCTTGTGCTAAACCAAAAGCCCCGACTCGGTATATATATACAACAAACGCACCCGGTGTTGATCCACAACCACCCCACACGATAACTCCCCTTTTCCCCTTCCCCTCGGTCTGTCCCCGGCTGTCCCAAAGCCTATTCCCGACGCCAAACACTCCCTCCTTTTTGGTTGTTTACTAACCCAACGCACCCCTCACTGGTGCACCCCACAGATACATACGCACATACTGTTGGCAAATACCAAACAAACCCCTTGTGGCGTCATACATAAACCACACGCGCCTTGGCTGCCAACCCGCACCCAAACTCGACGCCCCATGGTTGTTATAACCATAACCCGACCCAAACCAACGCACCTTAACTGCTGCTAGGTAAACCAAACGCACCCTAATCGCACCGAACGCACCCCTTGCGGTGGTGTTGCTTATCCACCGAAGCAAACCACCCTCGTGGTGGTGGCTGTGACGTGGTGGTGATGACGATGATGAAACAATGATGATGATGATGATGATGGTGCTTGGTTGGAGATGGGAGTGGTATAATGATGATGGTGGTGGCATGGCAGCAGCGTGGTGGTGACAGTGGGGAGGAGATGGAGCGCGTGAGGGAGAGTGGGTATGGGGATCGAATAGATCGGAAGATGGGGCTCGTTTTTGGTGTTGGCCGGAAAATCCCGCCGAAAAAGTTTTCCGGCGGCGGCGGTGGCCGGCCGGCAGCCGGAGTTCATGGGGGAGAGAGAGGAAGAAGATGAAGTTGAAGTTGTGTGTGTGTGTATAAATGAGATGGAAATGAAATGAAGTTATAAGTTTATATATATATATAAACTAAAGTGACAAGTTGAAATAGTTGAGGGACCAAATGTGTAACTTTTTCATATACTTTTTGATAAAAGCGGTTCGGGACTCATTTGAGTGACTTAACGGATGAATCAACGCACGAAACTTGCGCCATTGTTTTCCGAATCATTTTTCTGATAAAAATGAGTATTTACTTGATAATGTTTCATAAATATTTTATAACATTTAATAAAATATCTGTTATTCATTTTGTGAACTGGTTTCGTCTTGTCCGAAATAAAAATTGGATTTCAACTCGAGTATTCGCGTTATCCGCAACGCTGTTAATTAAAATGATGACTAATTTATTTAATATTTTTATTAAATAAATACTGATAATTAAAAACAAATTTAATTGTTTTTGTGTGTCCGCGTTGTATATTGTTCGAAAAATGTTTGCGGTGCTGTTTTAGCCCTTTTCGGCTCGTTTCCAGGTCTCGGGCGAAACTGAAAAGTTGTCAGGAATGTCGTTTCACATCAAATTGCTTTAGAGTCCGAGTCGTGAATACGTGATATAGATGATCGTTCTTATAAGTCAAGCCAGACCTAAAAGTCAAAGGGTATAATAATTATCTAAAAAAAATCCGAAAATTCTCAGATGTTACACATACTTTTTTACAACTTTAATCCTCTTTATGCTGATGATCTTGTGCTTTTAATACACATCATGAGGTGATTTGTGTCCAATGCTTCCTTTATAGAACCATTAATGATCTTTTCTTTCCAGTGATGAATACCTAACTCATCATTTCTGTTGTACTTGTAGATGCTTGGGCTCCAAAGATGAGGAATCAACTCTTATATCCCTTCTTGCTTATATATGGCAGCTTTGATCTTTATCATCGAGAGAGCATACTTCTTCTCTTCATTTCCACGCCTTAAGTACTCTAAGTCATTATTGAAAAAGTACCTTGTTAGGATGGACTTTCTTCCAGGTGGTCCTGTCAGTGGTAGTGGCTTGCTCAGATCATTGTGGAATCTTTCACCTTCAGGATCAGTCCAGTCAATTATGTTTGTTTAAAGCTAAGTAGCACTGCTCCAAGTTGTATTCGAGCTTGATACTATTCTTGAGCATGTTCTTTAGTAGCTCAAATGCTGTACCTTTCAAGTTTGCTTTAGTGATCTTATCTTTATTGAGAAACTTCTTCATACATTTTCCAAACATAACTGTTGATCCAAATTGAAGCTTGTGTTCCTCTGGCTCTTTATAAGCATCAACAAGTTCATTAAACCAGCTATGTTCAGGAAGTACCTCTACTTATTTTTGAAACTAAACAGGATTATGTTTACCCAGTACTTCTGTCTGAACTTCATGTTCTTTCTCTTGTTCCTGTCTTGGTTCATCAGCATCTTCAAATCTTTCAAAGTTAGAAGTATCCTCTTGAGCTTTGCCTTTCTTAGATGAAGACCCTCCAGCACCCTTTCGTTTATTTATCTTTTTCTCCCCCTTACAATTTTCAGGAGTATCTTGTTCATCGTTAGATCACTTCTTTGTAGAGGTCTTTTCTGATCCGAATCGTGCTTGAAGTTCATCAACTTGCATTGATTCTTGTAAAGCATCATAAAGAGCATGATGTTTCTCATGAGATAGATATGTAGCTTTTCCAAACATCTTTTCATACAGTTAATGTTTCAGATCATACTCTGTAGGATGGTGTAGAGGTTGAATGGAATAGATTGACCAGATTCTTCTTTATGACATCAAGGACAGTTCTTTCCAATCGAGGTTGAACAAAGTTGGAGACCGCTTGTGACACAAACTTTGGCATATTAGCTTTGACTGAGTCTACAATGGCTTCAGCATGATTGATCTGCGCAAGAGCCTTTTAAATAAACAAACTTATAAATCATGCCTACTTAAAAATTCCTGATGCGTCACTAAAGACGTACTCTCCCTCTCCAACCTTTAAGGAGTTCATGTTGACACGACGATCCATGTGTTCCTAAAATGGCACAATTTTATCCAGCCCACTCTTTATTCTATTAGTCAGGATTTTGCTAATGCACTTGTAAATAACATTGCAACAGGCAATAGGTCTAAATTCAGATACCTTACAAGGGGTACTGACCTTTAGGATTAGAGCAATAAGAGTTGAATTGATTTCTCCCAGTAATTTGCCAATTTTGAAAAATTCTTATATAGCCAAACAAACCTCTTTACCAACAACTTCCCAGTCTTTTTTAAAGAACTCTAAGGTGTATCCATCTGGTCCAGAATCTTTGTTACTTTTAATATCAAACATGCACTCCTTGATTTCTCTATCAGTAACATCACATATCATGTTGTTTGCTTCTTCACTATTGAGAGTGTTTATAAAAAGGCTATCATCAACACTTGTTACTTGATCATCTTTCCCTAAAAAGTTTTCAAAGTGTTTGACAAACTGCTTAGGGACAACTTCACCTTCATAGCTTACACCAGCATCTATCTTTAATATATTTAACACTATTTTTACTTCTTCTAGATTTTATAATACCATGGAAGAATGCAGTATTTTGTTCCCCTTCTTTTAACCATTTTACTTTAGCTTTCCGTTGCAAAAACTTCAATTCATCCTTAGATGCTTCAACAAAATCATTAAGAACAAGGACAATTTCTTTTTTCAAATTTACATCATGAGGGTTCTTATCAACATTAGTTTGAATACTTTTCAATCTTTCTTTCAGAGCAACTACATTTTCAAACACATTTCCTTGTTTCGAGCTTAGCTTTTTTAGAGGCCTCTTGAGCATCTTTAACTTCTTTACAAGTTTGTACATATAACAGCCATGGACTTCCTCTTTCCAAGTATCTTTGACCAATTTGAGGAACTCTTCTTTATCAGCCACAAAATTGCTAAATCAGCTCTTCTTTTTAGGAAAACCATTTTTAATGTGCAAGATAGCAGGACTGTGATCACAGTATATGGTAAAAATACTCCATGAGCAGCTTGATAATTCTGTAGAAATTCATCATTAATCAAAATTCTGTCTAACTTTTTTAAGATGTTGCACCGAGGGTTCTTTAGAGATTTAGTCCATGTGAACTGAAATCCACTACTACAAATGTCTTCAACTTCAAGGCTATTTATAGTATCACTGTACTCAACCATATCAGATGTTTTTCCTGAACTCCCAAAATAAAGTTCTGCAGCATTCAGGGTTACATTAAAGTCACCCATAATTACCCAATGAGCTTTTTTAATAAACTGTTTGTGCATATCCAATTCCTTCCATAAACTTCCCCTTTTAATTTCATATTTGTTGGCATATACTATGGTGCGGTAGAACCTCATTTTGTTAGGGATAAGTTCCACAATACATAATATAGCCTGGTGTCACACCCCCAAAATATCAGAGTATAATGGCAACCGAGGGCGTGTGACTTCATGATTATCATACTTCTAAGCAATACAGAACGACCTCTATATGAGACGTTTTAAGAAAATTGATCATTTGTATTAGGAAATAATAAATTGTTTAAACATTTAGCTGAAGCATAAAAATAGACAATACGACATTGTTTTTAAATAGTACAAATGATCTTCAGATAACAGGAAATGATTGTAATGCATGAGACTTCATATAGCATCTTCGTTCTTAATACCTGAGAAAACATTGCTAAAGTGTCAACATAAAGTTGGTGAGTTCATAGGTTTGTTCAAGCAGAAAATGTAGTGTTTGTGAATCACAAGATTTCATCCACATATGACAATATAACAGATACAAAGTCATATAAATTGCATTACTATTGTCTAAGCTCATGACACCGAAGCGTTAACATATACCAACAATAAATGAATGCCCTTGCAGGTGTCTAACCCGGGACACCCGTAATCTGACTCAAATGAAACTGTGTTTGCTTGACTAATGTCAGTCCAAGACAAACAGGGATTGTCAATCCCGATAGATCTATCCATAACATTCGCGCTCACAAAGATTGACGGTTCATGATGAATCGGGCAAATAGCAACTTGGGTTAAATCGGGACTTAGACCAATCAGTAATGAGTAATTGTACTTGTATTCACACGTTTAAAATAAGCAATGTTCTCACCCCAAAAGATGATTTAAAATAGTAGAGTAGGGGCTATGAAAACTCACCTTGTTGGTTAATCGTCTAAGATTTGTAATGGATCAAGGCACGCCAAATAATGACCCAGTCAAACACCTAAGTAATTACAATAAATCTGAGTATTCATTCTAAGACTTAATATATAAGATGATTTATGCAAATGGTCAAAAGACATGGTTGTTATGTGGTGACGTTTTATGTTCTCATATTGTTGATTAGACCGTGGCCCTAGCGACGACTTTACAATTATGAGTATCTACACAGAATCTGTTAATATTATTATGCGTCACACTTACCATGAATGTAATCCAATGTGTTCATCACAGTACCATTGTAATAAATCCCAAGATTTATAAAGAATGCACGAACATTTTATGTCACCAAAAGTCACCGATTCTTATCCTAAAGAGTTATAAAGAATGCATGACAATTTAATGTCATTCCAAAGTGTTTCAAGTATGTATTGCATTTTATTCAAGGCAAACGTAATATCCATGTGTGTCATAAAACAATGTTTACGATTACTCTAAGCTCATGAAACTGAAGCTAATAATTCATGTAAGAATTCTTATGTATTTATTGGGGGCCCTGTAGGTCCCAACATGATCCGACATGTTATAACGTTCGTTCCCAGTGATAGCTAATCACCCGAACGGGGGTTGTCAATCCCGAATAGATCTATTTGATATCATTCGCGTGGACATCACGCTATAACGTTCGTTACCGGCGATCGCTAATCACCCGAACAGGGATCCACACCCGAATAGTCTTTTTAGACATTCCGCGCTCACCCTCTAAGGGATTGAGTTCAAGACGCTGTGACGTGACTTGTATGTACCCATTTTGGGCGTGGATATAAAAATGTACTCCGTTACCGGTGTCTCCCTCCAAGATCACCGGCATTAAAGTAAATGATGTACTCCCGTTACCGGTGTCCCCTCTATGAATCCCGGGCAGTAAGTATGTATATGTACTCCCGTTACCGGTGTCCCCTCCAAGAACACCCGGGCAGTACCGTTTTGTCATCAGTTCAATCCGCTTAAGCTAATCCGTAATCATAAAAGTATAGTATGCGTTTACGTTCAAAAAGTAAACCTATGTATGGTATCTCCGTCGCGGAGTAGGCTGATAAGGAGGAAGGTATCCATTCCGGGTGAATCGACCATGGAATATGCGTTTGTATACATGATGTTGACAAGTTGGAAAGGAGCCGTAACGTGTTTAAATCGAAACGTAATTGATTTGTACGAGCATGTTTACCCCAAATAAGTGTACCAAACTGTAAAAGGTGGGGCTATTGAACTCACCTTGTATGTTGAGAAACGATTGACAGGTAGCATTAAATAATGCACAATACGAACGGAAGAGAAGCGCTCGATCAAGAAGTCGCGCTACTCTTAACGCTAAGTCCCACTAGCCTAGGATCAATGAATTTGGGGTTTCCTGATGGATAGTCACCTCAACACGTCACGTTGAATAAAGATTCAGATTTATTGTTGTAATGGTTTGGTGGTTGGTTAAATAAATAAATTGAAAATATATGCAAAGTGTGTAATATATATTCTATATATATTACATATGAAAAATACTTATATAATTCCAACCGTGAATATATAACAAGACAGTCAATCCAAAATTAATGAAAGGTATATAATTACTTGGCAGGTATTATATATAAGTTGTGGGTCAATAATTTAAACAGTTAGTTTGACTACTAAATAATACTCCCATTGGATAAAGTTCTATCTGTCCTTAATGTTATGAATCAACAACCACGTTAGTAAGTTAGAACCATTATAAAAATATAAATAATATTTTATAAATTATCTTTCGTTTCTTCGAAGGGTCGATGTCTAAAATAGTTCGTCTCATTGTAAAAGTATAGTTTTCGTTCGTTTATCTGGTTACTGTATAATACAATTTATTATATAATTTAGTCCTTTTTATCGGTTTCTGAAATAATATAAAACTCTAGTAAAAACATTAACTAAACTAAAACAATTTTAAAAATAAAACTTCTATAAATTTGCCATGACCATTTCCATTTATAAATCGTATTCCATATTTATAAAGTTCTAACGTGTTCCACTCAATCAATGAAATCAAAATTGCAAACCCACGTGTTTTTAAATATATAAGCATATATAATTTATATCGATGAACATAATAATAATTACAAACATTTTATTTAAACATTTTAAACCCCCAATTATATATCCGATTTCATGTTTATTAAAACCTTAAGTTGTATTTATTACGTTTATCATGAACCAAACGTACCCTTATTATGGTTTTCGCTAACCCAAACACACTCCTTGTGAGTTCCTATCCAAGCAAACGTACCCTGCTGTGCCGCTGTCCCAATCACCCCTTTTGTCTATTTACGCAGCAATCGCACTTTGTGGTGGGGTGTTGAAGCCAACTGCGCTAATGGTATTTAAGCAGCCAACTGCATCAGTGCATGGCTGCTGTTAAGCCAAACGCCCCTATCGGCGAACAACCAAACCAACGCCCCTTTGGGGCTGCTGTCCACCGAACCAAACGCACCCGAGGTGCTGCCAAACCAACCAAACGCAGCCTATAGCTGCTGAAATCATCAACCCAAACGCAACCCTTGCGTTTAAAAAGAAACCAACGAACACCCCTCTTTGCTAACTCAAAACCGGGCGCACCCTCGGGGGTGGTTGACAGCCAAAACCAACGCACCCTGCGTGGTGGCTGACCAACCCAACGCACCCTCTCGGGTGTTTATTAACAACCCAACGCACCCGGTAGGTTTGAGACCCAAACCGGACGCAAACCAAACCCATGCCCGACCCGGCTATACCTGGCTGCCCCGCAAACCAATGCACCCTCATCGGGTGTTAACGCACAACCCGACCCGACACGCCCTTTTTGGGGTCTACCCGAACCCACAACCCGGCTGTCCCGGCTGTCCCACAGCCTAACCAGCCCCAAACGCACCCTCGTCGGGTGTTATAAACCCACAACCATCGCGCACTCTTTAGTGCTTATAAAACCAAACGGACCCGTGGCGATAGTGTTGTTGGTGGTAACCGCTGTGGTGGTGAGGGTGTTGAGGTGGTGACGAGATGATGATTATGATGAGATGATGATGATGATGACAGTGGTGGTTTCGGTTAAACCACAACACGAGCACCCCTTGGTGGTGGTCGTTCATTACCACCGAAACAAAACCACCCTTGGGGGGTGGTGGCTGTCACCGAGACAAACACCCTTACGTGTCGTTATGACGATGACGGTGGAGGTGAAAGAGTGGCGGTGGCAGTGGTGGTGTGGAGGGGCGAGTGAGGGAGAGTGACCTAGAGGATCGGGTAGATCCGGTCACGAGGAGTGTTTTTGGTCTCGATCGGAAATGCCCGCCGGAAAACTTTTCCGGCGGCCGGAGGTGGTGGTCGCCGGCGGTCGGAGGGTGGCCGGATAAGATGAGAGGGAGAGAGGATTTGTAATGTTTGTGTGTGTATGTTAGAGATGAAATGAAAAGATATATATATAAATTATATATATATTAAAACTTTATATTAAAAGTGGCAAGTTATAATTAGATGGGGGTAAAAAGTGTAATTTCTTCACATACTTTTTGATAAAAGCGGTCGGGGGACTCATTTGAGTGACTTAAAAGGATGAATCAACGCACGATCTTGGCCATTGTTTTCCGAAACATTTTTCTGATAAAAATGAGTATTTGCTTATATATTTATAACTATTATATAATATTTAATAAAATATCTGTTATTCATTTTGTGAACCGGTTTGTCTTGTCGAATAAAATTGGATTTCAACCGAGTATTCGGTATCGCAAAGCTTTTAATTAAATGATGACTAATTTATTTAATATTTTTATTCAAATAAATACTGTAATTAAAACAAATTATTGTTTTCGTGTGTCGCGTTGTATAGTGTTCAAAAAAATGTTTGCGGTGCTGTTTTAGCCCTTTTCGGCTCGTTTCCAGGTCTCGGGCAAAACTGAAAAGTTGTCAGGAATGTCGTTTCGCATCGAATTGCTTTAGGGTCCGAGCTGTGAAAACGTGATTTAGATGGTTGTTCTTGTAAGTCAAGTCAGACCCGAAAAGTCAAAGGTTATAATCGTCATTCAGAATTCGAAAAATTCTCGGATGTTACAGTACCTACCCCTTAAAGAATTCGTCCGAGAGTTAAATTTGTGTTATTCGATTTGTGTGACAAGGAAAGACTTAAGGGTTAACTAATAAACTCGTCCTAAAACAGACGCTGATCCTTAATTCAGCGGAATTCGGTGTTTCTATACTTCTCAATTTACCAAAAAACATTTTGGTAGGTTTGTCCAGGGATATTTAATCAGCAAATGGGTATAATCAAATATATCATTACAGATCTTATGACTGGTATAACCGCGTTTAGGAAAGTCCTCATTCTAGTGAAAACTACCAGAAGAAGGTGTAATCGCGTGAGTATGTTTGTATACGTTTCGAAATGTCGAGGACGGAGTCCGTTTTATATCTGTAATGATCGATGGAATCACATCAACGTGGCTTAGCATGTATAGTACCCAAACGTACTTGGCAGTACTAGGATGTATCGCGACCTAAGTCTTCGTACTAGTGGCCCGGAAATGATAGTCCAACTGAGCTGTTTCGTCGTAGGTGTTAATTTGTTTAGGGAGGTTGCATTAACCTATTGGATAACAGTTGTATCAGTCGGGACCGCTCCAGGACCCAACAACAGCGACCATAACGTCAATACTATAACAAATGGTGATGGGATGCCGAGAATGAGGACATTTCGAGAAACAATATTCCCAGAATAAAGTTTAACAAATGGGAAGGAGCTCGCGGAAGAGCTTATGTGGTAGACGGCGGATTATGGTACTCCGTCGCTAGTTCGATGAATCAGCTCAATTAGCTCAAGTGTGTAACAAGCCTGTTAGTTCCATGAACAATTCGTGATCGCGAGGATTATCAACGACAAAAGTAATAACTTAAAAATGTGATAAGGTAGTTCCAAGTGAGGCCTTAAGATTCTGCTGAGTGGCAAGACACGATTGTGTCCCTAGACCCTTTTAACGGATTCTGATGATTATCGATTTCAGGTTCATACTCGTGTCATATCGGATACCATTAAGCCCACTCATTTATAATTTCTTATTTACATAAAGAAGCGTCCAAATTTATGTAAGTAAGAAATGATAAACTTATGGTTCGGTGATTTATAATTTATTTATTTAAATGAAGAGGCGTCCCAATCCTTTTAAATAAACAGATTATAAA
This sequence comes from Tanacetum coccineum, assembly GCA_026074375.1. NCBI lineage: Eukaryota > Viridiplantae > Streptophyta > Magnoliopsida > Asterales > Asteraceae > Tanacetum > Tanacetum coccineum. Next base: position 55,384 of record BQNB010008818.1, read on the forward strand.
TCATCCTACTTAATAATTCCCGATGCAATACGCGTACTCTCATAACCTTTAAGGTGGTTGACATGACGATGCATGTGTTCTAATGAGTATGGGACGAGTGTTTAAAACTCGTCTTCGGAGACTGGGAGTAAAAACTACCAGGCGAGATCAACATAGAGTTCAAGATAGTTAACGAGTACTTGGTTAGAGTAAATACGATAAGGGTCCTTATAAACGGGTTAACATAGCAATTATCGTATCAATCCTCTCTTACACGTCCCGCCATAAAGGCTTGTAATACTCAGATTCAAACATTAATCATGTAAACAGAATGTAAGGGTTTTGTTTACATAGCAATTATCATATCAATCCTTATATTACAAGTCCCGCCCATACAAGACTTGTAATACTTAGATTCATACATAATTCCATGTAAACAGAACTGTGACGGGTTTTGTTTACATAGCAATTATCATATCAATCCTTATATTACAAGTCCCGCCCATACAAGACTTGTAATACTTAAGCTTCATTACATAAATCCATGTAAACAGAACTGTGACGGGTTTTGTTTACATAGCAATTATCATATCAATCCTTATATTACAAGTCCCGCCCATACAAGACTTGTAATACTTAGATTCATACATAATTCCATGTAAACAACAATTATAACGGTCTCCGTGTAATACAATGTAGTATAATGCTATGAAGAAAAATAATATCCTTAGAGATCATTGTTTAACTTACAATGTCTGAGAACGAAATGAGACCATTGTGCAACTCACAATGTTTAAGAAGTAAGATGAGACCATTGTATAACTCACAATGTCTGACGAGTAGAATGAGACCATTGTGCAACTCACAATGTCTTAAGAAGTAAGATGAGACCATTGTATAACTCACAATGTCTGACGAGTAGAATGAGACCATTGTGCAACTCACAATGTCTTAAGAAACGATCGGGTATTTATATAAATAACTCTTATATAAATAAACGTGCGATATACGCAAAAGGTGTAAGCATATATATTACATATATGTATGTCATGTAAACACTTAAGGTAACAAGTAACCTAAGCAAGTAAGCAAGTAGTGTGTATGCACTTTGAAAATGTTTGATGTGATGCAATATTTGTGAAAACGACTATAGTCTAGGGTAAAATATGCAACCTAGTTCTCTATAGCCAGTGCTCTGATACCAATCTGTAACACCCCCAAAAATATGACAACGCAGCGGAATACCACTTGGGGTGCTACTTCATAATACACAGCGCTAGATACAAGAGAACGACCTCTAAATGTGTCGTTTGAAAAGTAATCTCGTTGATTTAATCAAAATCTGAATTTGATATAACAAATGTCCCATAATTGCATCACAATGAAAAGCTTTGAATGTAAAGACTCCAATGCACTTCAAGAAATCCGAGCATATAATTTACCTGAGAAAAACATGCTTAAAAGTGTCAACATTAAAGTTGGTGAGTTCATAGGTTAGTTTAAATATGAATGTAATCCATGATCATTCACTGTACCATTGTAAAACATTCCAAGATTTATAAAGAATGCACGACCATTTTATGTCACAAGTACCAATCTTATCCAAAGATTTATAAAGAATGCATGACCAATTTAATGTCATCAAAAGTGTTTCAAGTATGTATTTGCCATTTTATTCAAGGCAACGTAAATATCCATGTGTGTATAAAAAAACAATGTTTCGATATTACTCTAAGCTCATGAACTGAGCTAACAATTCATGTAAGAATTCTATGTATTTGTTGGGCGGCCCTGTAGGTCCCAACATGATCCGACCCATGTTATAAACCGTTCGTTCCGTGATAGTAAAAAACCCGAACGGGGGTTTGTCAATCCGTATAGATCTATTTGATATCTTCGCGTGGACATCACGCTATAACGTTCGTTTACGGAGATCGCTAATCACCCGAACAAGGGATCCACACCCGATAGATCTATTTTATAAACATTCGTGCTCACCTCTAAGTATTTACAGTTCGATGCCGCTGTGACGTAGACTTGATGTGCCCAATTGTGGCAGTGATATACAATATGTACTCCGTTACGGTGTCCCTCCAAGCAACACCGGGCAGTAAAAGTAAAAATATGTACTCCGTTCCGGTGTCCCCTCAAGAATACACCCGGGCAGTAAAGTAAGATATGTACATCGTTTTACCGGTGTCCTCCAAAAACACAGGGCAGTACCTTTTTGTCTTCAGTTCTATCGCTTAAGCTAATCCGTAATCTTAAAAAGCATAGTATGCAGTTTACGTTCAAAAAGATAAACAGTATTGGTATCTCCTCGCGAGATATTTAAAATGAGTAAGTAAACCAAACGGTAACAACTGTAAATGCGTTATGTAAAACACTGTTGTAGACAAGTTGAAAATGAGCACGTAACGAGTTTAAATCGAACACGTAATTGAATTTGTAACGAGCATGTTCTCACCCCAAAATATGTGTAAAACATGTAAAGCGTGGGGCTATGAACTCACCTTGATGTTGCAGAACGATTGACAGATAGGCATCTAATATGCACAATACGAACGGAAGACGAAGCGCTCGATCAAGAAGTCGCAGCTACTCTTACGGCTAAGTCCCACGCCTAGGATAATCGATTTGGGTTTCCTGATGGATAGTACCTCACACGTCACGTTGAATTAAAGATTCAGATTGCAATATGTTGTATGGTTGGAGGTTGGTTAAATAAATGAGATTAAATATATGCAAAGTGTGTAATATATATTCTTTATATATTACATATGAAAAATAACCCTTATATAATTCCAACCGTGAATTATATAACAAAGACAGTCAATCCAAATATTAATGAAAGGTATATAATACCTTGCAGGTCTTATATCATAAGTGTGGGTAAATAATTATAAACCAAGTTAGTTTAGACCTACTAAAAATCTTTGGATAAAAGTTATATATGTCTTAATATATGAATCAACAAACCAGTTTGTAAAGTTTATATACATTATAAAATATTAAAAAAATATTATATAAATTATCTTTCGCTTCTTCGAGGGTCGTGTCTAAATAGTTCGTCTATTGTAAAAGTTAGTTTTAGTTCGATTATTGGTTATGTATAATCCCAATTTATTATATAATTTAGTCCTTTTTATCGGTTTCTGAAATAATATAAACTCTAGTAAAACATTACTAAGTATAAAACTTCTATAAATTTCGCCATGACATTTCCATTTATAAATCGTTTTCCATATTTATAAAGTCTAACGTTTTCCCACTCAATCAATGAAATCAATATTGCAAACCCCCACGTGTTTTAAATATATAAACATATATATTTATATCGACTGAACATAATAATAATTACTACATTTATTTAACCATTTTAAACCACCAATATATATATCCAGATTCATGTTTATTAAACCTTAAGTTGTATTTATTCACCGTTTATCATGAACCAAGTACCTTTTTATGGTTTCGCTACACATAACACTCTCCTTGTGTGTTTCTCTCCAGCCAAAAACGTACCCCTTGCTGTGCCCTCAGTCCCAAACACCCTTTTGTCATATTTACGCAGCAAACCCACACTTGTTGGAGGGTGTTCAGCCAAAGCGCCTCATTTATTTCCGCAGCAAACGCACTCCTTTGCAATGGTGCTGATTAAGCCAAACGCCCCTAACGGCGAACAACCAACCAACGCCCTTTGGGGCAGATTCCACCGGACCCAACCGCCACCCGAGTGAGCCAACCCCACCCCACAAAGCCGGCCTCTCGTGCTGTCCACAACACCCAACCCGCAAACCCATGCGTTTCAAAAGACAACCCACCGCACCCCCCCCACTATGTATCCCACACAACCTGCGCACCAGGGGAGTGTTGACAGACAAAACAACGCACCCTGCGTGGTGGTTCTGAAAACCAACGACCCTCTGGGTGTTTATTAACAAACAACGCACCCGGTAAGGTTTGAGACCAAACGGACGCAAAACCAAACCCATGGGCCCCCTCGACCCGCTTATACCTGCTCGCCCCGCAAAACCAGTGCACCTCAATCGGGTGTTAACGCACAACCCGACCCGACACGCCCTTTTTGCGGGTCTACCGAACCCACAACCCGCTGTGTCCCGGCTGTCCCACAGCCAGACCAGCCCAAACGACCCGTGGGTGTTATAAACCCACAACCATCAAACTCTTATCCTGGCCCAAAACCTTTTATAATAAACCCATGGCCCAAGTCAACATTCCATAGCCCAAGTCAAAATTCAACTCAGTCAAACGAGTAAAAGGGTAAAAGGCGTGAAAATCTGTTTGTTACTATTCATCCATCGTCCCCATTTTTACCCCGACTTAATCACTCAATTAACCAACGTGGCCACAAGAGATTCGAGTACCAAGCAAATGACTCAACACAAAAGACGTCATCAACAGTCTTTGATTAGTCAATTTAGTCAAGGAATGACACGTGGGGGATGATAAAGAAACACATCAAGAAAGGAAATTTACACTAAAAACAAGCCAAAATAAGCACAAAGCCTCTGACACAAGGATTACCACGCTGGCAATCCGTGTGATCACATTTTGATCTAACGGCTAAGAAGTGGAATTTAATGATTGCAAGGAATGAAGGGTTTGGATCAAGAGGGTGACTCCATGAATATCATGGCTTCAAAGTATACAGAACGACCTCTATATTGAACGTTTTAAGAAATCCGATCACAGTCTGAATTAGGAAAACTTGGTATAAATCGTTTGAACATTCAGCGGAAGCATAAAAGTAGACAATACAACATTGTTTCTAAATGATACAAGTGATCTTCGGATAACGGAAAATGACAGCAATGCATGAGACTTCATATAGCATCTTCATTCTTAATACCTGAGAAAACATTGCTAAAGTGTCAACAAAAGTTTGGTGATTCATAGGTTTGTTTACAGCAGAAAATGTAATGTTTGTGAATCACAAGATTCATCCACATTATGACAATATAACAGATACAAAGTCATATAAATTGCATTACGTATTGTCTAATGTCTCATGACACCGAAAGCGTTAACATATACCACAATAAATGAATGCCCTTGGCAGTGTCTAATAACCCGGGACACCCGTAGTCCTGTACTCAAAAGAACTGTGTTTGCTTTGACTAATGTCATCCAAGACAAACAGAGGATTAGTCAATCCGAGATAGATCTATCCATTAACATCGCGCTCAACAAAAGATTGACGGTTCAAGATGAAATCGGGCAATTGCAACTTATGTGTTAAATCGGGACTTAGACCCACATCAGTAATGAAACATATACTTGTATTCACAGAAACGTTTTAAAAAAAGCAATGTTCTCGACACCCAAAAGATGATTAAAAACAGTAGAGTATGGGCCCTATGAAAACTCACCTGTTGGTTAATCGCCAGAAAACTGGTAATGGGCTCAATCACTCGAACGCAACTTAGTCAAACCACCAAAGTGATTATACCAATTTCTGAGTTTACATTCTACAATTAATTATGATGATAATTATGTATGCAAATGGTCAAAAGTATGGTCCGTTGTGATTTTATCGCGTTGATAAAACCGTTGGTTCTAATGTGACTTACAACTACAAATGATGTACAGGATTATTCTGCGTCGCACTTATAGATATATTAAGTTGGTGTACTCTAAGGAAAATATAAACATTATTTATAAGTTACCAGCTTTTATGTTTATCGCGTTTCTTTATTTACATCGAAGTTATTAATTCATTTGCGAAATTTTCAGGTGTATATATTACGGTTCGCTCACTCGTTTAAATTTCTTTTCAGAAATTATATTTTTAATCATTTGATTTTTCCTAGTGATAATATATTTAAAATATATGTAACTCTTATGTTTTTATACTCTTTAGATTATTATAACGTTCCATGTTTAAATCACGAATAAGTTTTGAAAATATTTAACGTTAAATAAGTTATAACCGCCTTAAAATTTTACTTACCGATTTTTAAGTCCTCGGGTTCGATGTCACAAAATTTAAGTCATTAAAACGAATGTTATGATTTTCACATCCATCGGTATAACATTTTTCGTAATGAACTTTTCAATCTTTTAGTTTCGGTGCAAGCGACTCAAGACATCGAAATAGATTTAAAAATAAATAATTTTTGCACCAGTGCGAAGAAGTCACATGTATTATTTTATAAAGCATCATGATATACATTTGGCCTTACACTTCTTTTTCTTTTCTATTTTTCTGTTGAGTAGCAGGGGGTTATACCCACTTGTGTTTTCTCTTCACAAAAGTACTTATTACATGCACTCATATAAATCTCATATTCTACCTTGTTTCTTTCTAACTTGGACGCACACAACAGAAGGTTGACAACTATTTTTGGTGGTGTTTACTGCTTCCACACACGCACTCTTATTTGGGTTCTATCTAGATCTTTCTCCTTCTAAATTGTATACATATACACGTGTTAAGAATATAGTCCATGCAGCCTTAATCCTTTTCCTTTTTCTGTTTTTGTTCGAACACATACAGAGGGTTCAGAACCACTTGTTGTGGTCTGCTGTCGCCATGTACCCTTGAAATTCCATATATATAATATAAATATAATATAAATATATATATAATATATATCTATAAATAAAATATATATATATATATATATATATATATATATATATATATATACATGTCCTTCTCCTTAAATTCGTGGTACATGCGTGCATGTATAGCTTAACACTAGTATAGTTATATTCTTCTTCTTTATTTTCTGTTTTGAATTCGCAGCCTGTCTTACAAGTGCGTTTGCTTGTCTGAGTACAACCGCACCAAAGAGTGCGTCAACTGCATAAGAGTGGCAGCTGGTTGGTAAGAAACCACCAGTGCCTCACTACTCACCACCAGGCAGCAGCAACAATGACAGCACGCCACTGTCGTACGCTTGCACAACCAGCGGCAACAGTGGCAGCAGCCAACTGTGCTTGCATATGTGCATGGTGTAAACGCGAGGGGGTCAGGGTGGGTTGTTATCCAAGCAGCCACTTTTTCACCGTGGTGCGACCAACGACGAGGTACTACCTCGGTGAGGTAGTAACCTGGTCTTGAAACCACAAGAGCAACCGCTTGGCCTGGAACAAACGTGGCAACACCATGGTACAAAACAACAAGGCAACGAGGTCTAATATTTCATGCGTTCCTTTCTAAAGCCAGGTTTTGCGTATAGGTTTGAAGTTTCTTTTGGTTCGTTATTAATGACTCGTATGTGACATGTTGTTTGCCTTAGTTACTTACGTACATTATTTATTCCACGTATGCTTCGTTATCTTCGTTAATCACCTATATGTCTATTGTTATTTTACGCAAGTCATGACTAAAGTGTTCATACGTCTATATACTTATTAGGTAACACTTGGTTAATACAGACTGTGGATACTTTTTTGCGAGTTCGAGGTTTGATACTACAAGTGAATGACATATAAAGGCTAGCTTGTAGGACGATTAACGAGGTCCTTAAGCTGATGAAAAATGGCGAGAAAGAAGGATGGTGGTAGATTGAACTCGGTTCTATTTCTTCTAAAGCCAAACCCACTTAGCTCTTGAACACAACAAAGCTTGATCTTTTTACTTATGAACTTTCAGATTTTTAGTTGTGATGAATTCGTTCCTGAATGGTTCTGATTTATACTCGTATTGTGATATGGGTTACTGAGGTGTTGCATGTGATTGAGTACTATACGCGTTGTTGAATCAGAGTAAACTTTTCTGATACTGTTAGCTATCATTTCTCTTTTTGTAATACTATTTAAAAATATTCTATTGCTACATTTTCATTGTAATCAGTTTGCATGATACGTATCATTGGATTGAAAATTTCAATTTGATAAAGTATATGTAGTATGGTGTAAGATTTGGTAATGAATGGTGTGTGGCTTGCCCCATTTTGATTTTGTTACTGGTTGACTTGATATTATTTGTACAGGTGATTATTGAGCTATAGAACGTCAGATTATATTGTATAATTAGTATGTAATACACTTGGTCCATTTATATTGTATTATTGGAGGAATGAATGGTTCACAAAATAATATATCATGCGAAAAACTTACGACTTGTTTCGCGCGGCGGTAAATAAGATATGATTATTAATTGTTACCGCGATCTCTAAGTACCCCCTTTTTTATATCCGTAAAATGAAATGACGATTGATGCGAGTTATAAGACTCTTGACTAGCACAAAATATTGTATGTCGCTTGAAGGACAACTTTTATTAGAAAAATAACGACAATTGGCAATTGCTTGGGATACATACTTTTACGTAAAATAACAATAAGTTTAAAAAAAATTCCGAGTTGGGCACGATCCATCCCCGTGTTTATAGCGAATTTCGGTCTCGAAATCAAGACCGTCGTGGTAGAGTCGTGGGTTTGTGATAGGTGAGGGTATTTTTCTCTGAACTGTGTCTTCTGCGTTCCCAACTTGTACTCTGACCCTATGCAATTCCAACGGACTTTAATGATAGGTATACGGCTTCGTTTAATTTGTTTGACCTCGCGGTCCATAATCTCTACGGGTTCTTCAACGAAGTTGAGTTTGTCGTCGAGTTGGATTTCCTCCAAAGGAATGACCAGTGTGTCATCGGATAAACACTTCTTTAGATTGCAAATGTGAAACACGTTGTGTACTCGACTAAGTTCTAGAGGTAATTCCAAATGGTAAGCTACTGGACAATCCTTTCTAGGAATTCTGAAGTCCAATATACGATGGGGTTCAACTTTCCACGTTTTCCAAATCGCATCACACCCTTCCAAGGCGCGACCTTGAGCATAACCTTATCTCCGAAACCAAAACCAAGGGGCCTAACGCCTCTTGTCGCATAGGCTCTATTGTCGCATACACGTTGCAGCTTCAATGCGATCCTAATCTTGAAAATCTTTTCCATAGTCTCATGAATAATCTCTGGTCCGGTAAGTTGTGCCTCTCCAACTTTAGCCAAACAAACAGGCGATCGACACTTCCTACCGTAAAGTGCTTCGAACAGTGCAGTTTTAATGCTCGTATGATAACTGTTATTGTACGAGAATTCCCACCATGTGGTAAGGTGTCTATCCAAACCATTCCCGAAATCAATCACGCAATCTCTTAGGATGTCTTATAATGTTTGAATGGTTCTCTCACTCTGACCATCGGTCTGAGGGTGATAGGCAGTACTCAGGTTCAACTGCGTACCAAAATCCTCATGGCAAGGATTTTCCAAACTCTCAATCGAGTGAAATGACTATCAGATCAAGATGATTGACACTGGTATAACCATGTCTTGCTACTATCTCCTACATGTACAGTCTCGACAATTTTTTCTGTTAAATCCGTCTCCTTCACACATCGTCAAAAGTGAGCAGAATTTATAAGAACGATCAACAATTACCAAATTAAATCGTACCTGCTTGCTGAGTCTGGTAGTTTGGTGATGAGTCCATTGTTTTTTATATCTCCCCATTTCATTCTGGTTATATATCGGGTTGGACCGAATAAACTCGAGGGCCTCCTGATGTTCCGGCCTAACTTTGGCACAAGTCATGCATTTTGCTAACATATGTGGCGATGTCAGCTTCTATGTTTGGCCACCAATATAACACATCAATCATGTACATCTTGTCGGCTTCCCTGGAAGAATAGAATACTTGACTTATTCGATTCGTGTATAATCAAAAGATCTCGTGTCACCGTAACACTGGTAACCAACTATCTATTATCCAGCAATAATGTTCCATCAAGCGCGAGCTACTAACTTCTTTAGCATGCCACGAATATCTCTGCTTTTAAATGTTTTTCGATTTTGACTGCGTCTTCTCTGAGCTCAAGGAAACGTGACGGAAGGTCTAAGCAATGGTCATAACCAAGGGTCTTACTCGTAATGGTTCGATCCTTTCCTTTTGACTCAAAGCATCCGCTACTACATTCGCTTTTCCCGGGTGATAACGAATTTCGCAATCGTAATCACTTAGGAGCTCTATCCATCGGCGTTGCCTCATATTGAGGTCCTTTTGGTCTAGGATATGTTGTAAGACCTTGTGGTCCGGTGAACCACCTACACACTATCGTGTGCCATACAAATTAGTGTTCATCCAGATTCTTTAGAGGTTAACACTACCGCTCTACTTCCAAGATCATGAGTGGTTAGTTTTCTTCTCATTGAATTTTTCATTGCCTATGAAGCTATCAATAACCTTCATTCTCTGCCATCAGTACCGTACCTAACCTTTTATGATGCATCACATACACCACAAAATCATTACTTGCCGTCCCGGTAGAGCTAAAATAGTGCAACACATAGTGTCTGTTTCAGTAGTTTGAAAAGCTTCTTCTTCCTGTTCTTCACCCATCGAACTCTGGTTCTTCTGCGTAAGCTCAGTTCATTCATGCTTAGCTATTTTGGAGAATCCTTCAAGAATCTCCTATAGTATCCCTTAAGACATAAAATTTGGCGAATCTCCGAAGAGTGGTCTGGAGATGCCCACAATCTTGAACACTTCAATCTAGCTGGGTCCACGGACTACCACTGCAATCAATCACGTGACCAAGGAAATTTTACTGTATTGCATCTCAAAATTCACACGTTAGAAAACATGGCATACAGTTTCTTCCTTCTTCAGCAACTCCAGAATAGTTTTTCAGGGTGTTTTCATCTTCGTGTTCTTTCTCATGCGGGAGTATTATGAGAATGACGTTCGATGAACACAATCACAAAACTTATCCCAAGTATGGGCTTGCACACACGGTATCATGAGATCCATAACACCGGCAGGTGCGTTGGTCCAAACCAAAAGGCCATAACTCGAACTCATAGTGTTCCGTAACCAGTGTTCTGAAAGCAGTCTTGGGATATCTTCTTCTCTACCCCTCTAACTGATGATAACCTGACCTAAGTCAATTTTTTGAGTAGATTGCTGGATCCTTGCAATCTGATCGTAATAATCATCGATCCATTGTAAAGGATAACGATTTTTCATAGTAAGTTTTGTTCAACCTCACGGTAAATCGATACAGCATCCCGAAAAGATCCATCTTTCTTTTTGAACAAACAAGATTGCACCCCGCGGGATATGAACTTGGTCTATAAAACCCTTGTCAGAAAGTTCCGTAGTTGTTCGCTAACTCTTTCCATTTGCAGGTGCAAGAGAACATATGGTGCACGTGCAACAGGTGCAACTCCGGGTATCAGCTCAATGTGAAATTCTACTTGGCGTGTTGGGGGTAATCCTGGCAAATCTTTAGGAAATACTTCCGGAAAGTCTCTGACAATAGGCACATCTTCAATTCTCCTTTCTGGGGTTTCGGCTTTCTCTTCCTTCGTCATTTGAATCAAGAACACTTGACATCCTTGGTCGATGTACTTTTGTGTCCTGATGCTCGAGATGACTTCTAATCTCGATTCACTTTTAATTCCGTTCCTTTCGCCTTGTATGATCAGCATATCATTTCTGTACGGAACACGAATGTACTTCTCATAACATACAACTTCTGCGCGATGTTCGGCCATCCAATCCATTCCGACGACGACGTCAAAACTTCCTAGTTCTATAGGGAGTAAGTCGATTTCGAACAGGTGATTTATGCACAGTTAAGAGTACAACCCACTACTTAAAATTTGTTTGTGGTTAGTGACTTTCCCGTCGGCTAACTCCACACATAATTAGTAACCTAGGGTTATGTAGGCAGTGACTCTATAAATTTACTGAAAGCATAAGACACAAAACTTATATCCGCACCAGTGTCAAATAGTACTAAAGCATAGACATTATTGATTAGGAATGTACCATTCACCACGTTGTTATCTTTCACTGCTACTTCAGCACATAGGCTGTACACTCTGCTAGGGGCCCTGCGTCTTCCTTGAGTACTGGTTGATGCTTGGTTATTTCCCTTAGAGTTCCCTTGATTCTGCCTTTGATTGTTCTGATGGTTTTGCGAGTTGCCTCGAATTTGATTCCCACCGCCTTGATTTTCATTGCTTGGACAATTGTTCTTGTAGTGCCTTCCTCACCACATCGAAACAAATAACATCACTGCCCCTGTCCTTCCTTGGCTTCCGTCCTTTGGTTTTGCTAGACGAGGTGACTCACAGTCTTTGGCCTTATGTCCTGCCTTTCCACAGTTGTAACAAGCAGGAGGGCATGCATCAGTGTGATGTCGTCCACATTTTCCGCAGTGAGGTAACTTGCCAGCATAAGATCCTTGTCCGGGTGTAAACACCCTTGCCGTCTCTGGGCGTTTGTTCGGGTTGAGGTTGCTAGTGTTGTTGGTGTTGTTGGGGTTGTGGTTGTAATGGTTTCCGTTCCACTTCCGTTTGTCACCCGAGTTTTCTCCTAACTCTTGGACCACTTGGTACATCAAACCTTGAGCCATTTCAATTGCTTCATGCAAGTCTACTGGTTTAGATGATGTTACATTACCCTTGATGCTCAAAGGTAGACCTTCCAAAGTAAACATTCCAACACCGTGGCGTTTGGGTACATTTCAGGCATAAGAGATGAGTTCTTGAAACGTTGATTGTAGGCAGTAAGTTACTCCTCACATCAAGTTGCTACAGCTCATTTTCCATTTGCTTGATTTCATTCCTAGGACAATACTTCCGAATGAACATAGCCTTAAAATCACTCCAAGGTGTGGCATGAGCGGTATCGAGGGTAACAGAATGAACATACACGTTCCACCAAGTTAAAGCACCATCTAGAAGTATGCTAGAAGCAAATTTGACTCGGTCACCTTCTGCGATGTTGCTAATCCCAAATTGAGACTCTAGTTTCTCAAACCATCGGGTTAAGCCTACAGCACCTTCAGTACCACAGAAGTTTTCATGCATAACCGTACGAAATTCCTTGTAGTTGCATGTCTTGTTTTGAGAAGAATTAGATCCTAGGTTGTTTTCTTCTTGAGTGCTTGCAGCATGAGTCACAACAGCAGCTGCGAGTGCTTCAGCAACTCTTGTGGCAATGAGCTGGTTGAGCATCTCAGTATTAATGCCACTATTAATGTCCACATTGTTTCGGTTGGTCGAACGGTTGACTGGAGGGTTCCGGTTGACAGTTGGGCGTCGTCCGGGTGCCATTTTCTATAAGAGGGACAATGAAAATGACAGTTATGACATGCATAAAAGTTATATGCGTAAAGATAGTCACATTACTACAAATGGCGTGTCAATACTGCTATTATTCACAAACACGATGTTTATTTCAATGAGTACGAGAATACAAGAGTTCACTAGCCGTGACAAACCTAACCCGATCAGCATATATGGTTTTCAAAGACAAAACTAAAACTAGTTGATTGTTAAGATAGATTTGGCTTGAATCCTTCCTTAGAGTGCCTTCCTTCGTCTTCTGTCTGGCTTCCATCCTGAGCATACTAGCACACGATCCTCCGCACCCTCTGACACATTGCCTAATTGAGTAATCATTCGTCCATCGATAGTGTCTCCAACAACTTTCCATCAACTCGGCTTCACATCCCACAGCGTCAAGAATGCTTTCTATCCTCCAAAGAGGCATTTGGGTAACGGTCCATGTCCTCGAGAATGGTATGCAACTTTCCTCTAAGCGCATACGGCATACGGTCAGCTCGTCTCAGGTACAGGAGCACCGAATTCTGACCAGATTTCTGTTAAGCTTCCTCTCTTCCTGGTGGGGTCCCCAGTTTTCGCAACATCCACTTGTAAGTTAGCCATCGTGAATAGGGATGAAGTGAGGGTGGAGGAGTAATAGAGGATCAAGTTGGTATCATCAAGGTTAATAGCAGAAAGTTCCTGGGCACGTTTCCGACAAGAGATTGGCTTCAATAGGTGGGATAGATATACGAGTGGTAACGTCTGATATTGGGGAAATGGTGAGACAATGGGCAAAATAAGTAATCCTAGAATAGGATGCCTCCTGTGGTACACCTGAGGGAGTGTGTCAGGGAGTCTGGGAGGTACCAGTGTAGTGTTATTAGTGTGTCTCAATTCATCCGAGTTCGACATGTCGCTGAGACAAGACATAATAAATAAGGGTATAATGATAAATCCAAAATACGCGTTAGTTAAGCCTGATTAATGGCACATGTAACTCATATTAAGTATATGTATATGGTTATAATAACACATTAAACACATATTAATATATGTATCCCATATATGTCTATGCCACCATGGTAGCTCTATATAAATATATGTACTTTTAAGTACTCCTTGATTGTTGAATCCTAATTACAGCATATAAAGACCAGCAATGACAGACCAATAGAAGCATAATAAGCATTTAAGCACGATAAGAGAGGTTATAGGTCTAGTGCTACCATAATAGCAACCTATTTTTCTTATACTCAGGGCTCTGCTACAATTCTGTCACACAGTACCCCCAAAATACAAGTTAATTGGCAACCGATGGGCGTGACTTCCATGTTATCATGCTTCAAAGCAATACAAACGACTCTCTATATGAGACGTTTTAAGAAATCGATCACTGAATTAGGAAGAATGGTAAATCGTTAAACATTCCATCGAAGTCATAAAAATAGACCAATACAAACATTGTTTTTGAATGATACAAGTGATCTTTAGATAACGGAAAATGACTTGACTGCAATGCAGAGACTTCCATATAAGCATCTTCATTCTTAATACCTAGAAAACATTGCTAAAGTTCACTATAATAGTTTGGTGATTCATAGTTTGTTTACGCAGAAAATGTAATGTTTGTGAATCACAAGATTTCATCCACATATGACAATATAACAGATACAAAGTCATATAAATTGCATTACTATTGTCTAAGCTCATGACACCGAAGCGTTAACATATACCAACAATAAATGAATGCCCTTGCAGGTGTCTAACCCCCGTGGACACCCATAGTCTGACTCAAATGAAACTGTGTTTGGCTTGACTAAAGTCAGATCCAAGACAAACACGGATTAGTCAATTCCCGAAATTCTATCCATAACAATTTTCGCGCTCACAAAGATTGACGGTTCATGATGAATCGGGCAAATAGCAACTTAGGTTAAATCGGGACTTAGACCAATCAGTAATGAGTAATTGTACTTGTATTCACACATTAAAATAAGCAATGTTCTCACCCCAAAAGATGATTTAAAACAGTAGATTAGGGGCTATGAAAACTCACCTTGTTTGGTTAATTGCCTAAAAACTGGTAATGGGCTCAAAGCACTTTCGAACCGCAACTAGTCAAACACCTAATTGATTAATAACAATTTTCTTAGTGACATTCTACAATTAATGTATGCGATGAATATCAAATGGTCCAAAAGGTATGTCGTTTGTGAGTTATCGCGTTGATTAAACCCGTTTGGTTTCTAATGTGACTTTACAACAACAAATATGTACATCAAGGGATTATTATGCGTCGCAACTTATAGTTATAAGTTTGTGTGATCTAAGGAAATATAAAAATAATTTTATAAGTTACGCATCTTTTATATTTATCGCGTTCTTATTATTTACATCGAATTTATTGAATTCTTTGCTAAATTTTTCAGTGTATATATAACGGTTTCGCGTCACGGCAAAATTAGTCGTTTAAATTTATTTTCAGAATTATATTGTTTTTAATCAATTTGATTTTTCTAGTGAAAATTATAAATTAAAATATATGAAACTCTTATGATTTTTTTTATACTCTTTTAATTATTATAACTTTTATAATGTTTAAATCACGAATAAGTTTTAAAATATTTTTAACGTTAAATAAGTTTTATAAACCGCGCTTAAATTTACTTACCGATTTTAAGTCTCGGTTTCGTTGTCACAAAATTTAAGTCATTAAAACGATGTTTAGTATTTCACCCATCGGATAAACATTTTTCGTTAATGAACTTTCATCTTTAGTTTCGTGCAAGCAGACTCAAGACATCGAAATAGATTTAATAAAAATAATTTTGCAACACAGTGACAAATAGAAGTTCACATGTATTAATTGTATAAAGCATCAAGATATACATTTGGCCTACACTTCTTGTCTTTTCTATTTTTCATGTTTGATAGCAGGGGGTTATACCCACTGTGTTTTCTCTTCACAAAATACTTATTACAAGCATCATATAAATCTCATATTCTACTTGTTTCTTTCTGACTTGGATGCAGCACCAAGACGGTTGACAACTTATTTTTGGTGGTGTCCGTGCTTCCACCACTGTAACACTCTTATTTGGGTTCTAGCTAGATCTTTCTCTCTCCATAATTGTATACATATACACGTGTTAAGAATATAGTCCATGCAGCCTTAATCCTTTTCCTTTTTCTGTTTTTGTTCGAACACATACAGAGGGTTCAGAACCACTTGTTGTGGTCTGCTACCACATACCCTTAAAATTCATAATATATATATATATAGATATATATATATAAATATATACTTTATATATATTATATAAAAATATAATCTATTATATATATATATATAAATATATGATATACAATGTCCTTCTCCTTATATCGTGGTTACATGCGTGCATTATATCATAAACACTATAATATTATTATTCAGTCTTCTTTATTTTCTGTTTTGAATTCGCAGCCTGTCTTACAAGTGCGTTTGCTTGTCTGAGTATAATCGCACCAAAGAGTGCGTCAACTGCATAAGAGTGGCAGCTGGTTGGTAAGAAACCACCAGTGCCTCACTACTCACCACCAGGCAGCAGCAACAATGACAGCACGCCACTAGTCGTACGCTTGCACAACCAGGGCAACATGGCAGCAGCACTGTGCTGCAAAGTGCATGTTGTAAAACGCGAGGGGGTCAGGGTGGGTTGTTATCCAAGCAGCCACTTTTTCACCGTGGTGCGACCAACGACGAGGTACTACCTCGGTGAGGTAGTAACCTGGTCTTGAAACCATAAGAGAAACCGCTTGGCCTGGAACAAACGTGGCAACACCATGGTACAAAACAACAAGGCAACGAGGTCTAATATTTCATGCGTTCCTTTCTAAAGCCAGGTTTTGCGTATAGGTTTGAAGTTTCTTTTGGTTCGTTATTAATGACCTCGTAATGTGCATGTTGTTTGCCTAGTTACTTACGTACAATTATTTATTGTCCAACGTATGCTTCGCTTATCTTCGTTAATCACCTATATGTCTATTGTTAATTACGCAAGTCATGCTAAGAGTGTTCATACGTCTATAATACTTATTAGTTACACTTTGGTTAAAAGAACGGTGGATACTTTGTCGAGTCGAGGTTTGATAAGACTACAAGTGAATGGACAAATAAAGGTAGCTTGTGTAGTGACGACTACCGAGTCTTAAGCCTTGATGAAAGATGGCGAGAAGAAGATGGTGTAAAATTGAACACGGTTGCTATTTCTTCTAAAGCGAAAACCCACTTAGCTCTTGAACTCAACAAAAGCTTGATCTTTTACTTAGTGACTTTCAGATTTTTAGTTTTGATGAATTCGTTCATGAATGGTTCTGATTTATACTCGTATTGTGATATGGGTTACTGAGGTGTTGCATGTGATTGAGTACTATACGCGTTGTTGAATCAGAGTAAACTTTTTCTGATAATACTGTTAGCATATTTCTCTTTGTTTGATAATACTATAGTAAAAATATTATTATTGCTACATTTTCATTGTATCAGTTTGCATGATACGTATCATGTGGATGGAAATTTCAAATTGATAAAGTAGTAGGTAGTATGTGTAAGATTTGGTAATGATGGTGTTGGCTTGCCCATTTTGAATTTTGTTATTGGTTGACTTGATATGTATTTGTACAGGTGAGTTTTGAAGAGTATATGAACGTCAGTTATATTGTATAATTAGTAATGTATATACACTTGTCCATTTATATTGTATTTATTGTAGTATGAATGGGTTCACAAAATAATATATTCGTGCGACTTTGTTTCGCGCGACGTAAATAAGATATGATTTTTATTGTTACGCGATCTCTAAAGTACCCCTTTTTGATCCGTAAATGAAATGACGATTGATGCGAGTTATAATGACTTGACTAGCACAAAATATTGTATGTCGCTTGAAGGACAACTTTTATTAGAAAAATAACGACAATTGGCAATTGCTTGCGATACATACTTTTACGTAAAATAACAATAAGTTCAAAAAAAAAATTCCGAGGTGTTACATAAAAAGTGGAATTTAATGATTGCAAGGAATGAAGGGTTTGGATCAAGAGAAGCGTTTAACAAACTTGAGGACCTAGAAGCATCTATTTCTGGCTATGAATACAAGACCTCCATCACTCACAAAGAGATATCTAGCTTAATTTAGTGTAGCTTTAGTGTAGACGTAGCTTATTGTATTTTTAGCTTAATGTCATTTAGATCCTTGTAATCTTCTTTTTAAAAGCATTGTAATCCAGTTTTATGAATAAAATTTATAGTTCACTCTTAAACTTGTGTTTTAATCTGTTTTACTAAATGTGCAATATAGTTTAATAAGTCTCTTTAAGCTCAATAAGCTGTTATATCTACTTTTAAGCTAGCTATTTACTTAACTAAGCTCTCAAAAGCTTAGTTGAGCTTATCTAACTCAAATCCTCTGATAAATTACCTCAGCTTGAAAAATGGAAGGGAAGCCAATAAGGGATGGGATTCTAGGACCCTACCAGCTTATCTTAGGATAAGTTGGAGCTTGTTGATAGCTCATTTGAGCATTTGATTAGCCTTGTTTTGTGCAGAGGCATTTATAAGTTCTCTTTATATTTTATAAGCTTTGTAAGTGCATTGTAGCTTAATACTGCTTATTATCTACTTATTGTTGCTTAGTTTAGCTTATTAGTGCTTATTATAATTGTTAGTTGCTTATTATGTTTGATTGTTAGGTCAAAATCTTAGTTTCATTAATCTGTCATAAAATTATCATAAAAATTCAAAAATAGTATAATATAGAGTAGCTTATTGTTCTTGCTTATTGTGTGCTTAAATATGCATATTAGGTTTGATAAAAGCTTATTGATATCTGGTATTACTTGTTTGTGCATTAAATCTTAATTACATAAGCTAAAAATGGATTTAAGCCTTTTTAAGGGGTGTTTGGCACAAGGCAGCATCAACTCAAGTTAATACTGCCAAGGTCATTTGGTCCTTATGATTGGTTTCAAAATTCATTAGTTTGTTTATATGATAGAATTTAATGCTATTTGTAGCTTTTAATTAGCTTTCATTTATAAGAATTAGTTAAAGTTAAGTTCTGTCAGTTTAAGTTTAGTTCTATTAGCATCATAAGCTCAAGTCTGTTTTGTTTAGAATAATTGCTCATTTTGCATTTAGTTTAGTGTTTTAAAAATTATAGGAACTAGCTCTTTAGCCTTCATTTGTTAGTTTTAAGATTTGGTCATTTTTTATGCAAAGTGCATCAGCAGTAAAACTAGACACACAGTCATTTTCTACTTTAATTTTTAGATGGTTAATGTAGTTATAAGGTCTCAATTTTCAAGTTTCAAGTAGATTTTAGGTCATTGTCAATCTGCTTTAGCTTATTTGGCCTTTAAAAGTTCATCTGATCATATGTTTTTAAGCTCAAAATAAGCAATTTATCTTTTTCAACCAAAAATTTCACTCAGCTCATACTGAGTACATAAGCTTTTTTCAATCAACTTTTTCTTTGAGCCATTGAATTTCAAACTATGTTTCAAAAGCTGTTTCATGTAGCTTTTTTGCCAGGGTTTAAGGTAGTGTAAGCTAGATTGTCATAAGGATCCTTTTGCTTATCTAAAAATAAGCTCAAAAGTATCTCATTGTCTGTTTGGTATCTAGTGTTATCAAAATGCATATTTGAGTATTCTAGCTTATAGCTTATGTTTTTTGTTTAGTTGTTGTTAAAGCTTGCTTATTAGGTTAATTTTAGTAGTTCATAGCTTATTTAGGTTAGGCTTTAGCTTATTTTAGCTTTTTCTTAAAAACCCAAAAAACATAGTTAAATAGTTAAAGTAGCATTTTTATTTAGTTTTTTAAGTGTTAATCTGAGTTTCAAAATGTCTTTTGCTTGTTGATTTAAGTAGACTTTTGGTTAAGCTTTAAGTAGGTATAGAGCTTATAACCATAAGGTTCTGTTTTCAAGCTTATAAGTAATCTCAAAGTATGTTGTGTATCTGTTTGGTATGCAATTTGGTTCCTAGTGCATTTTAGGATTTTTCAGCTTATTGCTTTTCAACTTTTGCTTAAATTTAGTTCAGTTAGCTTATTAGGACAGTTTTAGGTTGGTAATAGCTTATTTAGTTTTAGCTTTAGCTTAATTTAGTTTTAAAATAATCAAAGTTTAGTTAAAAAGCCATTAACATGGTAAGTGTTTTTGTCAAGATAATTAGCTGATTTTCTAGCTTATTTTAGACTTTCAAAAAAGGTTGATTTCACAAAAAAGTTTTCTTATAAGCTGTTTTAAAAGTTTGCTTTTCAAAGTTTTTGTAAAAAAATAAAAAGGGAAGAGGGGAAATCCAGGGTGAGCAAGGCTCGAACCTTGGACCTCAACCCTCCTCAACCTTTATAACAACACAATGCCACACACCTCACACCAACGTGCCCTTGGGACTTTTCTGTCCTAAGGTGCACGTTTAATTCTTTTAACCCCTTTTTCATTCATTCTAAAAATAAGCAATTCGAATGCTTATTATATTTTCCTGGCTTATTCGTTCCAGTTTTATCTTATTTAGCATTTTTCTTACAACCTTTTCAACTTTAGCTATTTTCAGTAATTTTCTTGGATTTCTCTCTCAAAGTTTTATAATTTTCATGAATTATTTTTGTTCAAAACTTTAAAAAGTCAAAAAAATTAGAAAAATAATCAAAAAAAATAAAATTCTTTTTTCTGAAAATTTTGTTTGGTCATTTAGGATTTATAAAAAATAAATTTACATTAGCAGGGTTAATATTTTGTAATTTCATTTTTTAAAGAACGGGGTTTCATATCCGATTTCGTTTTCTTCGTTTTTAGCTTAAATCAACCTCGGTTTAGAATTTCTTTAGCTTTTTACTTTTAAATAGTCATTTAGGATTATAAAAAATAGAAAAATCATTTTAGGTTTAATTTTCTTATAATTTAGGATTTAATTGTACGTTTGCTTAATTCTCGTATTTGTTTAATCGTTTTATGCTTAATTGTTTTCATTTAAATATTTTATGTGCTTTTAATTGTAGAATTAAAAGATTAATCTAAAATCTTTGAAAACCAATTCAAATCATTGTTCAAATAAAAACAAAGTCTTAATTTCACAATTCTTAGAGTAAAACGACCCGGTTCATGCTTACCGGTAAAAACGTGTGATATTATTGTGTGAATTTTCCTCAAGGGTGACTTGGGAAATTTCATATACTTTTATATTATTACGTATATTATAATTTGTTACTACCAATAAGCAATCCCAAACACCCCCTAAATTACTATAACTAAACCCTCAAACTCCTTAAAACGCACAAACTATACCCTCACACTCCATAAAACACACAAACTATGCTCTCAAACTTTGTGAAATGCACGAACTAAACGCCTAACGTTTATATTTTAACCATAAAACAACCCTCAAATACACAAACCCGTACATTAGCGGAGTAAGAACATAACGGTCGATTTTGTGTTAGATTAGGTTCAAATGACGATCCATATATATTTCAAATAACACCAATCGAAAATAATCATTACTCACCAAACACAAGATTTAACACCGGGAAAGTAGAAAAAACATATTTAACAGTTGTTTAATTAAATAGCAATTGTATCAACTAAAAAACTAAACTACATTTATCCTTTGGTGCCTCCAACTTAAATATTTGAATTATCTTCTACATTTTTGCTACAACTCGCACGCAACATTCCGGTACGCCATCCACATTTTTATGCAACCCGTGTGCATTGCACGGATCTGAATGTCTTGTATATGCAAATGATGCGGATCAAGTTAATGTAACTTACATATAAGAGCTAAATAGATATTGTTGGGATATTAATTCCAAGTTATTTTGTTTATCATAAATAAATAATGTAACTTTTGTGTTTTGTGTATGTGAACTGTTACGTATTACAGTAGCATTTGTATTTGTTGGATGAATCAACCAATGCTATATTTCGTAAATGAAAAAGGGTGAAACTCGACGTCTAACCTTTATCACAATAATCGCCAAGTTCTTCTTGAATAGCCATCACTTACGTTGAGTTAGTGAGTAATATGTAAAAGAAGAGAAAGCATTGTCTAGAAACATGTACATTTTTATTAAAATAAAAATTAGATTATAATTAATAATAATTAATAGATTTTAAATAACAGTAAATAAAGCTGATAGAATGGGATAGAAGCAGAAGACAGACACTATGAACGATAAATAAAAAAGCAGTAAAAGGTCGTGGAACGAGACACGTGTTGGACACGCTTCCCTTAAAACAGATTCGTCATCTCTCTCCTAGGGTACAATGTTCAAAGATGTTGTACAGCCGGACCTCACAAACTTGCCTGAAGTATCACGGAAAATCTTGCGTGTTTCTGATCGAAGGATGCTGGAATGTGGTAGCAGGAGAGCTCCATCTTTTTGAATGTGTTAAACTGAGTGAATTCGGGAGTTTATAGCCAATTCATGTCTTGGTCACCAAGACAGAATATTTGCTCCAAAATTAAACTGACATGCAAATCTTTTATTCCTAAAACGCACTCGCTATAATTATACTGCAGACAATATTTCTGTTATGACTTTGTCATAAAGGTCTAAATTATTACTTAAAAATATATATACACAGAATATTCTGAAAAAGGAATCCCAGATTTTGTGTTTCTCGTGTCTCACTTTGAGACACGATATCTCATTCATATTAACTCCATTTTGGACATACTTTAGCTCGTTGTGAAGCTCTTTTCAAGGAGAATGCAAAACGATAAGCTAATATAAATATATATAACATATACATATATTAAATAATGTTCAAAGTTTGAAAAAACACATTTTGCCAAACTATTTTTCCAATAACCCCCACATAAATGGAAATCGGTCGAAAACACACGAAAGTTCGGCGAAATTTATGCGGTTGAGTCCTGCATAGGATAGGTAGGTGTGACCCTTTGAACCTTCCCTTGTGAGATGCACTTAGCCTCCTAGATCTGGGTAGACGCGATGTCATTGAACTCAGCCTATGTTTACGTAGACGACAATACACACTCACACACGACTCTTCCTGACCTTGTCAAGTCCTCATAGTCGTGCCCGTTATGGCCATGAGCACTAACCTGGTTCTACAAGATCTCTTAGAAATTACGCCCCCCACAATTCCCTTCGAAGTGACGCTACTTCTCTCTCACATAGGTGATCTCATCCTGAATCATTAAAAACATATGTTTTGCGATTTCATCTTGAATCATTATGCTTTATGATTTCATCCTGAATCATTAAAGCCATATGTTTAACCTCTCAACAAGTCACATTTGTTATAGGAATGGACTAGGATGTTACAACTTTAAGTAACACCTCATATTGACATGACTTCTCTTGTATTTCTATGATTAGGTTGTCCTATTAAACCCGGATCTTGGGATCTCCAGTCAACTGGGTTAGGTTTTCCATCATAGAAACTCATTCCTTTAAGGGCTTTAGTCACATTTCTTTAGACGACTCTCTAACTAACTCTGTTCTTAAGGTTTTCGTAAGCGGATCCGTGATGTTATCCATTGACTTTATGTAGTCAATCGTGATAACTCTATTGAGAGTAGTTGTCGCACCAACCATCGTTTATGATAAATATGTCTCGACTTACCGTTTTACATTGTGATATGAGCTCTGTTAAAATTCAATTGACTATCAAACTTTATAAACATGGCCATTACCGGTTTACACCATCTTCGTATGTCCTTTACAAATTAACGTAAATATCTCGCATATTCTATAAATTTATCTCAAATGATAAATTCATATTTCATCATAGATTTAGCTATAAACGTATTTTTTGAAATACTTTTACGATTTCTAAGACACGGTTAGTACTGCTCAAGATTATAACTACCATACGACTGGTTAGTTTTGCTATGAGAAAGGTTATACTGCCATTACTAAACTTATTACTTCTATAGGACTTTAATATTGTTTCATGAAGATTACAACTGCTAGAAAAAGATAAAGACCGTTGTTAAGTGATAAGGTATGAAATTATTATGTATATCTTATAAAAAAGAATATATGTGATATCTTATAAAAGTTTAGAAGATTTGTATCTTGTAAAGGACTCCTTGCTGTATAAAAGGAGATCCTAGGTTATGGATGTAAACACATCACAATAGACACATTTATAGCTTCAAGGTTGTAAACCCTAGTACTTAGTTTAGAGTACTCGTTTATTCATCATAATAATATTGAAGCTTTTTGGTTATTTTCAGTCCATCTCTACTACATTATAGTTTACTATTAACATTGATATTCTTCTAAGTCCTAAAGAGTAGATTCCATATACTCTTAGTATCAACAAAGTTTCCCTTTACGAATTAACGTAAATATCTTGGATATTCTATAAATTTATCTTAAATGATAAATTCATATTTCATCATAGATTTAGCTATAAACGTCTTTTGGAAATACTTTCAAGATTTCTAAGACATAGCTTCTCACTTAGCGTAAGTACATCCGCTCTAGTGGATCTAGATTCTTTTAAGTAAGAATCCAAAATTTCATTACTTTATCATTTGATAGCAGCCATATATCTTCCATAATGCAATTTCAAAAGTATCACAATACTCGTGTAATACTATTTAAATAATAATCACTTGAATTACTGGTATACTTGACCTGGTTTTAAATTCAGGTCACACACACATCATTACACACATAAGATGCCCAATATTCTTTGACTATTCAAAATGGGCAACACCTTTACCTCTATTTTAAATAGAATTTAAAAGATGTCATTGAATTCTAGCTAGGCCGGAATCCCCCACATTGAACCTCTCAAAAATATTGTCCTTATAATGTTTTAACTTCAAAACAAATCCATATTGGCTCACATTCCAAGAACCATATCCAACAAGGCCACAACTAATGAAGTTCATGTCAAATCTTGACTCCAACATGTCATTAATGGATTTGTTTATCTTGTTATCACTTCTAGTGATAATTAATTATACCATCTATGTATAAACACAAGAATACATATATACTATCGATCGCACATACATCCATTAATTTTGAATCCATATTCTTACATGATATGGTCAAAAAACTTGATGTCATTGTTTGGGATCTTGCCTTAAGCCATATAATGACTTAACAAGCCTATAAACTTTGCTCTCTAGTTCAGGAGCCATGAAACCCTCAGGCTGGTTCATGTATAGTACTTTTTCTAAATCCCTGGCTAGAAATGTCATTTTTGTATCCATTTGATGAACTTCCTTATTTCTTAATGCGACAATAGCAAGTATCATCTTAACTAGGGTTATTCGCCTAAAATAAATATCAAAGTAGTATATACCTTCTTGTTGTCTAAATCCTTTGATTGCCAATCTTGCTTTGTAGTTGTCAATGGTGCCATCGGGTTTCATCTTCTTCTTGAAGATCCATTTATAGCCTAGTGGTTTACAACTTGAAAGTAAATCCATGAGCTCCCAAGTATGATTTTGTAAAATAGAATTTATTTCACTTTTAATGGCTTCTTTCCATTGAGCCATTCCGAGGAATATACAAAACAAAAAAATAATCTCTCTCAACCCCTAAATTCTGTTAGACCGGATTCAAAACCTCCCAACCTAGTCCTTGACGGCGTCAAAAACGACCAGGTCCAAAAACTCAAAGTTTTTAATTATTGTTGAAAATAAAACTTGCATAAAACATTTAAAATTTAATATATAACCTTCTGTTATAAACCTGCAAAAACCAATGAGTTTGAACAATTCTCTCATCCTATCTTTACTGTTTTATCGAGTCAAACCCTAATTTCATATTGTATATTTTTTGACCTTCTCATCATCTTCTTCACCGCTATCGCTCCAAGAGCCTCCGACAAAAGTTCTTTGGTTCTTGTCTTTTGGCGGTTTTGGACATTTTCCAATAAGATGATTCAAGTCGCCGCATCTAAAGCATTTTCTATCACTTTTACCGTTCTTGTCATCACGGCTTCTTTGGAATGACTTTTTGTCGTTCCGAGGTTGTCTCACGAATCTACCTCTTCTTTTAAAGAACTTCTTGAAGTCTCTTACCGCCATGGTGTATTCTTCGTCTTCACTTCCGAAAGTCAAACACTCTTCATCACTAGATTCTTTCTTAGCCTTTAAAGCAAGAGATTTCCTTTTAACTTTTACTTTGACTATTTCGGAATCTTTCTTGATGATCATTTCGTGAACTTTGAGGTTCCTGATAAGTTCATCAAGAGATAGTGACGTTAAGTCTTTCGACTCTTTAATCGTTGTGACCTTTGCTCTCCATTTAGGATGCAGATCCCTAAGAAACTTCCTAACATAGTTCTTGCTAGAATAACCTTCATCAAGAGATTTTAGACTAGTAATAATAGTTTTAAATCTAGCAAAAGCACTATCTATAGATTCGTCTTCGAAAATGACGAATTGTTCATATTGTTGAACCAAAAGGTCAATCTTATTATCTTTGACTTGATTATTACCTTGGTGGGTGATTAAAAAGTTTTCCAAATTTTTTTTGCCGTGTTACACATGAAAATTCGTTCATACTCTTTTCTAGGCAAACCATTATAAATAACCATTTTAGCTTCATTATTTTTCGCAAGTCTCTTTTTGAGATCATCGGTTTGTTTTTCAAAAGGGATAACCTCATCTAATTTGGTTTCCGGATTTTGTACAATAGGTTGAAAATCACCATTGGTAATAACATGCCAAAGATCTAGATCTTTTGATTTAACATATGTCTCGAATCTATTTTTCTAATAAATAAAACTACCGCTTTCAAAAAGTGGTGGTCTTTGCATGGATTGCCCTTCTAGATATTTGTCGGAACCCATATATCAATCCAAGCTTTAAAATACAATATATTTTAAAAATCTTGAGTGACCTTGGCTCTTGATACCAATTGTGGAAACTAGAAGGGGGGTTGAATAGTTTACAAGTTCATTTTACGTTTTAAAAGTTTGCTTTAAAAATATTTAGATTCGAGCTGTATGTTTAACCAATCAACAATATAAACCAACAATATAACAATCTAAACTACAACTAAATAACAGTGACAATGGAGTAAAGATATAAGAAAAAGAACAATCAAACCAAGACGCTAAGATTTTATAGTGGTTTGGCTACGAAGCATCTCTTTGCCCTACTCCACTCTCCGGGTATCCTACATGAGATTTCACTATGTCAACAAGCTCCCTTTAGGCAGAGAAAACTGTTTACATGTCGCTTACGTAGTTTTCTGACACTAAGCTAAATGTCGAGTCCTTATCTTAGCTAGAACCAATATACCACTTTACAAGATTATACAAAATCACAAGATATACACTATCGGATTTACACACAAACCAAATCATACTAATACACAAGATAATTACAATAGAGATTTGGTATTTAGAAGAAGAAAGGAGAGATCACTAAATAATACTTCGTTTTTTGGCGAATACGAATGTTCTTCTTTTGCACTTGATAGAAGAAAAGATGAGAAGTAAGAGATTAGATCACTTGAAACAAGATCTAAGAATGTTAGTGATCAAGATATTTTAGAGAGAGAAAGAAGGTTTTTAGAGAGAGAAAGTTATCAGAAAAATTCATGCAAAAAGGAATATTTTTCTGCTGGGAATGGAGCAGTATTTATAGACAGGAAAATCCAACGGTCACTAAGGGCGGTCCCGGCTATTTATAGGAGACAAAAAGTCCTTACTCTACTCTCACGGCTAGCAGGTCCCGGTGGGTACCCTAAAAGTTAGTTGGACGGTGCCGCCCGTAAGTACAACTCCACTTTTTGTCATTTAGTGGGGAAGGTGTTTATCTTTTTTGGGAACTTTCCATTTTGGGGGAAAAAAATCTGATTTCAAATTTATTGTTTTAATAAATCATTTCTTTTATGAATAAATATTTTGTGTATATATTTTTGTAAATACACTTTTTTTAGAAATGTAAGGTTTAAGAAAACTATTTTCTTGATCACGTAATCATGTTTAAATGATATGTTTATTCCATATCATTAAGTGATTAAATCTTAGAAATAGAATTTTAAACGATTAGTAATTTATAAACGTTTTAATTTTATCGTAAACGTATTTTTACATTTTGTTATTATCAAAACATCGAGAGGCCGAAAAATATAAATATACGTTTTATTGACCATTATCTTTATTAACACTGATAACTCAAATGAGAGTAGTTTGTACCACAGTCACCGTCTAAAGATGATAGAATGTCTTGACTACCGGTTTCCATTGAGTGATATGAGCAATGCGAAATTCAAATTAACTAACACACTTTATAAACACAGCCGTAACCGGTTTACGCCATCTAGGTAATGTCCCATTAACGAATTAAGAACAATACCCTCATATATCCTATAAATCTTACCTCAAATGATAAATTCATATTTCATCATAGGATTTAGCTAAAACCGTCATTTTGAAATACTTTTAATATTTCCCAAAACATAGCTTTCCCACTCTAGCGTAAGTACAAACGCGTCTAGTGGATCTAGATTCTTTAAAATAAGAATCCAAATTTTTGCATTACGTCTATCATTTAGTGAAAGCAGCCAATACTTCCATAAATGCAATTTCATAAGTATACCTAGTACTCGAAAGTAATACTATTCAAATGAATCATCACTTGATTACAGGTAAACTTGACTTGGTTATAAATTCAGTTATCACAACACAAATCATTACACACATAAATCCTAATATTCTTAAGTATTCAAAATGGGCAACACATTAGATTAAAAGATGCTATTGAATTCTGGCTAGGCCAAGGAATCCCCCATAATGAACCTCTCAAGAATATTGTCCTATAATGTTTTTGACTTCAAAAAACAAATCCATATTGTGATTCCATACCATAGTTTCCAAGAACCATATTCGATCAACTTAATGAAGTTTATTGTCAATCTTCTGACGTCCAACATGTCATTAGTGGATCTTGTTTATCTTCTTTATCACTTCAAGTGATAATTATACCGTCTATGTATAAACACAAGAGTACATATATACTCTCGATCGCAAATACATTCATTAATTTCAAATCTACATTCTTACATGATATGGTGAAAATTGATGTCCTTGTTTGGGAGCTTTCCTTGAGTCATATAATGACTTCACAAGCTACAAACTTAGCTCTCTAATCCAGAGCCATGAAACCCTCAAGTCTTTGGGGGGTGGGGGGTGGTTTCAAATATAGCACATTTTCTAAATCCCCCGATTTAAAATGGTCATTTACAATATCATTTTGATGAACCTTTCAATTTTATTAATGCGGCAATAAGCAAGTTACCTATTCTAATCTATTGGTTATTCGCGAAACAAGACAAATAGAGTATCAAAGAAATCTAGAACTCGCTTGTCTAAATCTTGATCACCATTTTGCTTTGTACTTTGTCAATGGTGCCATGTGACTTTCTCTTCTTCTTGAGAAGATCCACTTATAGATAGTGGTTTACCAACCCAACAAGTAACCCACGAGCTTCCAAGTATGTTTTTGTAAAATAGAATCTATTTCACTTTTAATGGCTTCTTTCCATTGAGTCATTCCGAGGAAGTTACCGCTTTTTGATAAGAAGTAGGTTCATTTTCTATCATAAAAGAAACAAATCGGGTCCAAATGATTTCTCGGTTCTTTCCCTTTTGCTTCTTCTAGGTTTAACCTCTTCTTCCTTGGGTTGATCTTGTCTCTCATCTTGGAGATCATAATCATCTTGTTGCCTCTGATCTTGGACAATTTTGTCATCTATTCTAGATAATTTTCCAATTTCCTTTCATTACAAGGAATATAAATTTTTAGAAGGAAGGAAGCACTTCTTTATTACATTATCATGTCCTTGTGTAACACAACGAAACCATAAGCACTACTGTTATGAGCAAAAACTAATTAATATGCAATTTCATAATGTTCTCAGGTCAAATCTTTTAGAACCGTGGGGGTCTCAAATGATAGTCTTTTAGCAGACACCCCCCTCACATTTGTAAATACTTATAAGAGAGTCATCTTCTCATACAACTAATCCACACATGTTGGAGAAACAAGAAACAAAAAATTTGTGACTTTAATCTATAGTATTAACCACATAAATTTAGAAATGGAAACACATATTCACCTCCGATGTGACTTTGAACCACCTTGTTCAATGATAAGTTGATTCTCAACTTATTTATATAGAACAATCTTGTCTATATCTTTACTCTCAAGTATAAATAACTATATCTTGTACCACCATCAACACATATGGTGAAGTACTCACTATTCGCTACCTTAGTAGGTATCAATTCCAAATCACATAAAACATGTGAATCATATCAAAGTTCAGTATTTTCTGTTCAACTGATAAAAAGAGACAATCTTGTCCAAATTTGGCTTCAACAACATAGTTTTTAAATTTTGTAGTCCGTGTCAATACAAAAAGTGGGTATCCAATTTAGTTTAATTAGACAACATATTGAGTTAAAATTTAAAACATATCTGAGTCAGCCATGCCATACATTTAAAAGAAATCAACATAAGCTGAATTCCAATACTCATTTGCTACAATAACCATTAGAAAATACATTCATCTTAAACATTACTAAAGGCGTAACTCGTACGGACTCAAATTATGTTATTTGTTAACTCAATTTTTATTTGATTCAAACACAAAATGAAAGCCAAAATTCATTAAGCGACTCACACCATCCAGGTGTGGAAGGGGGGGACCCCCGAGAAGGTGGGGACCGGGTGGGGCCGACACAAGGATTCCTACGGAAACTCTGACACGTACAATCGCTGTTTGGTTAGAACTTGACTCTTTTACAGATGATGAATCACATCTCATTTTCCTTGATATTAGTAGTTGGAGAGTTGCCCAAATTCGTTCTCTCCATTCTCAACTGCATTGAAAGAGTTAATCAAACTCTTATCACCATATACATGACATGATACCGAAGTGCTAATCCACCATTATCTAAGGTTCCGGATACCATCATACCTTAGTTTCATGTCCATTTATCCATATAACGCATAGTTATGGCGACATACGAATTCAGAAGCTTCAAAGAGCATCTACCGTACACATAAAAAACATCCCGCGAATGCGGGTCCACCCTTTTTAACAAGTCTGGGAGCAGATCCTTTAATGTCACTTGTGACATTCCAAATATATTGTTAATACGAGGTCCCATGATTAGTTTTGAAAACTAATGTTGGTCACAATAATAACAACATAGCTTAATCCTAAGTTGTTTATTCTTAACAAAACGATTATAAATTCGTCATTTGTTAAAACACCTAATGTTTTTTGTAAGAGCGATATACAAAACCTGTTTAAAAGAAATCTTTCGAATAAAACAATATAAACAATATCATCTATAGACATAATGTTTTAACAAAAACATATTTAAAATGATGTAGTCAATTCATATAAAGATCTTAAATAAAACTCTATTTTACATGATATCTATTTCATACTGAAACTCAACAAGGTTTCCAGTAGACCATTCGTCTAAAAGAAACTCAAACAAGGTTCTAAAAATTAGATATACTTTTAAACTTCAAAATTTCAAGAATTATATCTAGTTAATAATTAAACTCGACCCGGTTTAAAATAAACTAGACAAGTCAAACAAACACTTCCACTAATTTAGTAAAAATGATGTATATAATCTGATATTTAATAATAACTTGTATAATTATCAATATCTTGTTTCAAATAAACTCTTCTTGATTTTATCGAACACGTTACAGTTGTCTAATAAAATAAAAACTTTCATTTTATGATATATGTTTCAAAGAAACTCCACTTGGTTCCAATGAATCTAAATTCGTCATGATTTACAACCATGTCAGTAACTGGCGTACCAATTACATTTACAAGATTCACTAGGGTTACACTCGTGTTACAATTAGTAAGCTTGTCAATACAAAACAGTTAAGAACTGTAAAAATAATTTGGTATCTAATAAACTCGACTTGGTTTATTTAAACTTGTACCAAATCCGATTCAAAGAAACTCAAATTGGTTTCAATGAATCAAATAGATCAATTTAATAGAAACTCAATCTTAGCTTCAAAATAAACCGATCTAAACACCTAAAAGATCACACACAAACAGTTAAATAAACTGTTATAAACCGGTATCCAAGAAATTCAATCCTGATTTTTATAACCTTGTATAGGATCTGCTTCAAATAAACTCAATCTTGGTTTCAATGAATCAACTAGATCAGTTTAATAGAAACTTAATATTGGTTTTAAAATAAACTGATCTGAACAACTGCTTTTAAAAATCGTTATAGATCTGTAAATCAAATCTGTAAATTAAAATTCTGTTTAATTAAAACTGATTTCCAAAGAAACTCATCCTGGTTTCGATAGAAAACATTTTATAAATATAAAATCTGTTAATAATAATTAATCCGATTTAACAAATGTGTTTTTAATTCTATAACACAGAATCTGTTTTAAGATTGTAGGAAAACATGTACACTTTTATTAAAATAAAAATCAGATTATAATTAATAATAATTAACATAAATTAAATAACAGTAAATCAGATAGAATGGGTTGAAGCAAAAGACAGACATTATGAACAATAAATAAAGAAAACAGTTAAAGGTCGTGAAACGAGGCACGTGTTGGACACGCTTCCATTAAAACAAATTCGTCGTCTGTCTCCCAGGTTACAACGTTTAAAGCTGTTGTACAGCGGGACCTGACAAACTTGCCTGAAATATCACGGAAAATCTTGCGTGTTTCTGATCGAAGGATGCTGGAATATGGTTGCAGGAGAGCTCCCTCTTTTTGAATTTGTTAAAGTGAATAAATTCAGGTTTAATTTATAGCCAATTCATGTCTTGGTCACCAAGACAAAATATTTGCTCCAAAATTAATCTGACATGCAAATCTTTTATTCTTAAAATACGATTTGCATATAATATATACACATACAATATTCTATTAAGACTTCTTCATAAAGTCTAAATCTATTCTTAAAATATATATACACAAGATATTCTAAAAAAAGAATCTCAGATTTTGTGTTTCCCGTGCCTCACTTTGAGACACGATATCTCTTTCATATTAACTTTATTTTTGACATACTTTAGCTCGTTGCGAAGCTCTCTTTAAGGAGAACACAAAACGACAAGCTAATATATATATATATGTATGTATATATATATATATATATATATATATATATATATATATATATATATATATATATATATAT